>JAJQOW010000023.1:0-282500 GCA_037975125.1 Latrodectus hesperus
CACAACGTTGCCATTTCGTAAAATGCAAATCAACTGTTGCCATTCCATAAAACTGAAACTCAAAAACCAAAACTAACCATTTGTTTTAAAAACCGAAACAAAAACACAAAAAACAGGAAAAAACAACTAAACTCAACAGCAGGAAAAAACAACTAAACTCAACAGCAGGAGAAAACAACTCAACTTAGCAGCAAAAAAAACAACTCAACTTAGCAGCAGAAAAAACAACTCAACTTAACAGCAGGAAAAAAACAAGTTAACTAAGCTGATTAAATCAAATACTGGCACTTTCATTTCCATTTCTATATTGATATTTGTTCAATATTTGTCCTTTATCACAATGACAGATAAGCAGTTTGGCACAAATGCAATGTGGAATATTAAATTAAAACTTCAGAAAACTTTATTCCTATTCATTTATCTTTTATTCCTATTCATAATTCTATCAATTTCATTTTATTCAATGTTCGATTTAAATCTTATTTCAAAATAATTCTATAAATTTAATTTTTTCCTGAGAATAAATTCAGTTGGAGTACTAGTGTTAAATGAATGCTATAGATATCTACAAACTTATTAAAATTTCAAATATTTTTCAAATTAAATAAATAACTTTGATAAGGGCTCTTCATAATAATGTATTTCATCTTGGACGAAAAAAAATTCAGTTGAAGTTATAAATTGTTGTGAGATTTAACCCTCTCCACTCCACAAATAAACATACAAGGAGATAATCAATTAGAAGCAAATTATATGACATCTTTGTGTCCTTTTTCATTTTTTTGGGCTATCATACATAAATATATTAGAAAGAGAACTGCTTGATTCCTTGAATTTGTTTTCAATAGACAATCTTCTATGAAATTTACTGCATTTATTGTACATTTTAACACATATGATTCAATATTGGATTCAAATGCTTTGATAAAAAAATACTTCCATGTGAACAATGCAAAAAAATCAAAGTACACTAATAATTTTATTTCTACAAAATGTTTATAATCCTTCATAGTAATCAAACAAGCATCGGCCATTATCAGAATCTATCCAAACTTCAAAATATTTAATCAAGTATAAACATATCGATTTTTAACAAATAATGAGAATTCATTTCCGCATTTATGAAAAGATAATCCCTTTTGAGATATTAACATCTATAAATACTAGACCAGTCTTTCCCAAAGTGGGCGATAACGCCCCCTTGTGGGCGTTTGAGACCTAGAGGGGGGCGTTAAGGGGCCCAGAAAAAAATGGGGGCGTTGACATGGGTTAGGGGGCGATGGTAGATTTGTAATTTGATTTACTTTATATTTCAAATTTCACTAGAATTAAAACCAACCTACTACACAATAACGAATACTTAGTTTATATTCCTACCCTGTATGATGGTATAAAAACTTAAAAATACTTAACATAGATTTCGTAAATAGACCGCACGCCGTATGCACGTACGCTGTAAAATGACGAAAAGCATACAGCTGTGTAAATGCATGAATTGCCAAATGTGGCAAACATTCCGGGGATAAAGACTAACTGCGGGAGCCGGTGCACTTATCATGTTGTGCTCCGTAGACGTACTGTCCGTGTTCTTTTGCAGAAACCTTCAGCGCTTTTTCTCATACGCCAGGTCTACTTCGAGTTCATCAAAATAGGGTTGAGACAAAAGAGAAATGTTTACTTAACATGCGTGCTACTGAAAAACCGGTCTGAGGAAAAATCCGGCGTATCCATCCATCCCAGCGTATCGCCCCTTTTCAGAATAGAATGGTCGACAGGTGGCGGTTTTGCAATACGAAAATGGACTGTATGTCGTAGCAATCGGCTGGTTCATCGATACTTGTCCTAACTTGCTCAGTACGATTGAGCGTCGAAAGAGATAAACGAGTCTGTGTGTGTTTACCTTATTCCTGTCGGTGCTTGCTGTATTTAAATCCTATATAAAAGCTCGCAATTTTTCTTATATTTTCATTAGTGGTTTCCCTCGCTATCTTTAATCGAGTATTTAAGTTCAACACTTTATTTACATATTTTTTTAAAAAAAGCCATGTCGCAAGCAAAAAAGAAGAAACGGCAATACAGTGCAGAATATATTAAATATGGATTCATAGAAAATCCGACAAACTCATCTTTGCCTTTGTGCCTTCTTTGTTCAAAAACATTTTCAAACGAAGCGATGAAGCCTTAAGGACTTCAAGATCATTTAAATAAAAGGCATCCAGATAAGAAGGACAAAAATGTAGCCTATTTTCAAGAGCTGGAAAAGAAGCATAATGCTCAGTCAAGTATATCAAAACTTTTTTCGATGGCTGCTAAGCAAGATGATGATGGACTTCGAGCTTCATACAATATCTTTCTGTTAATTGCTCAAACCGGTAAACCACACATCATCGGAGAAGCGTTAATTTTGCCGGCGATAAAAGAAGTTATAACTACTGTGCTCCATAAACCGGCGGCAGATATAATTCGAAAGTCTTTTTTGAGCTATAATTCTGTGCAAAGACGAATTGATGAAATGGCTGAAAATATTGAAGAGTCACTGTGCAATCCTCTGAAGACTAGTCAATTTTCAATTTAGTTGGATGAGTCCACTTTACCAACTAATGAAGCATTGTTGTTGCCTTACGTGAGGCTCATTAAAGATGAAAAAATATGTCAAGAACTTTTATTTGCTAGAAATTTAGAGACAGACACAAAAGGAGAAACCATATTTATAACATTGTAAAAGTTTTGTGATGAAAAAGGAATTCCCTTGAAGAATATTATATCAACTGCTACAGATGATGCTCCAGCTATGACAGGGTATCAAAAAGGCTTCATGTCGTGCTTAAAAAAACTCCTGATGTGATTGCTGTACATTGCGTTATACATCGACAGCATTTAGTTGCTAGAAATTTAAGTGAACGACTGTATCAATCATTGCAACATGTCATCAGAGTAGTCAATAAAATCCGAAACAACTCTTTAAATGACAGATTATTTAATCATCTTTGTGTTGCTAATCATGAAGATTTCAACAGATTGATCTTTCACACGGAAGTGCGTGCTAATCTTACACAAGAAGAATATCGGCACACGTGAGTTCCATAATTTTTCCAATTTATCAGTATCCTGCAACAACGATGACTTGCTCGTCTACTGTCAACATTTGGAAAATCTTCACAGTGATTTCATTGAAAGATTCCATGACATTTTGAAATTGGAAATACCAGACTGGGTGTTAGATACTTTTTCAAATGTCAACATAGCAATATCACCCGAGCTGGAAAAAGAACTTATAGAACTGACAACGAACGAGGAAATAAAAATTAAATTTAAAAATGGCTACCAACAATTTTGACTACAAAAGTCAATTCCGCAGTTGTACCCTGGATTGCGGTTGATCGTTCAACAATTTTTGATATCATTCCCACCGTCATATTTGCGTGAAAAAGGATTTAGCACTGTGACAACGCTGCTTACTAAAAAGAGAAATCATTTGCAAGTTACCAAACGTGGCGACTTACAACTGTTTTTGAGTAAAATCCCACCTGATATCAACAAACTTGCTAAAAATCATCAAATTCATCCATCCCATTAGATTAGTTTACAAACTAAAATTGATTACCTATCTACACTACATGCTATTAAAAATGCTACACCAAGAAGGAATGCAAATAACAGAACGATATTTATTGGACACATACATTATATTGTAAAAAACAAGTGACTAGGCTTACAGGAAATTAGGATGTATAGATCTTGAGAAATCAGGACCCAGAGCAGCTACTTCTGGCTGAAATAACAGCATTTATCCGCCTAGGCATGGAGTCAAACAGAGATTGTATGGCATGTACGGGGATCTCAGTCCATGCAGCTTCAACACTATGCCACAGTTCATTGACAGTAGTGGATGGTGAGTGATGGCCTGCCAATCGCTAGGCAACCATTGACCACACGTTCTCAATTGGTGACAGATCAGGAGAACGCACTGGCCTGTGTAACAGTCGAAGCTGTTCTGTATCAAGGAAGTTCAGAACAGTACGGGCAACATGCATTCGTGCATTATCCTGTTGAAGCAAAGTATTAGGGAGGCCTCGAAGATAAGGCAGAGCCACGGGCCTTAACACATCGGAAATGTGACGTTCGCTGTTCAAAGTGCCGGTAATGCGAACAAGAGGTGATCGAGACGTGTATCCAATGGCACCCCATACCATCACTCCAGCAGATGGGCCAGTATTTCGATGTCCAATGCAAGCTGGCAATGCGCGTTCTCCACGATGCCTCCAAACACGGATGCGGCCATCATGGTCCTGTATACAGAACCGAGTTTTATCTGTAAAGATGACGTGATGCCATTCCCGCGTTCAGGTTCGTTGCTGATCACACCATTGAAGGCGCTCCTGTCTGTGACGCAACGTCAATGGTATCCGAAGCCATGGTCGCCGTGCAGACAATCCATGCTGCTGCAAACGTCGTGGAATTGTTTGAGCCGAAACTTGTTGCCTTGCAAATAACTCCATTTCTCGACTCAGGGTTCGCGACGTGGCTGTACGATCCCTTGTGACCATGAGGATAAGATGTCTGTCTTATCCCCGTAGTTATGGGGGGTCGCTGAGATCCCGCATCACGTTCCGTATGATTGGCCTGAACCTATCGATTCCATATTCTGCTAACAGTCATGGTGTCTCGACCGACGCGAGCAGCAATATTGCGGTACGATAAACCGCAATCCCGGTAGGCTATAATCCTTCCTCGATCAAAGTCAGACACGTGCTGATAGGCATTTCTTCTTCTTACACGAGGCATTACAACAACTTTCTTTGCCGAAAACAACGTTGAAACGGAAACTGAATATGAGAAAACTGCTGTCGAATCTCTGGTTTTATACACATTGTAGATGTCGCTACTGTCGCTTGCTTTGTATGAATGCGCTGAAAATCTAATCATTTGCATATCACAGCAAGTTCTACCTGCCATGCAAATTTCACGTGTGTGGTGTGCTGCTTTCCTGGTGTAGCAATTTTAATGTCCAATAGTGTTTATTGTTTCTTTTAGTTTGTTTAAAATCTATTATTAATATTATAAGTTGCGTTATAATTGCTCTCACTGGTAAAATTTTCTAGTTAGAATGTAAGTTTAAACACCAGAACCGACCAATATAGCACACTATAACTAAATTAATTAAAGTAATGAAATTGTGGTTTTTAAGTTTTAGTAGTGTATAAAAAATGAGGGGGCAATGAAAAATAATTGATTTTCAAAGGGGGCGGTAGAAGAAATAAGTTTGAGAAACACTGTACTAGACTTTATTAAAAACAAACATCCTGATTAAATAACATATTATTATCGATGCATGCAACAATTTTTTTAGTTATAATTTAAATTCCTTTTTCCAAGTCTCTTACATTAATTTATTTTAATGTCCTTTTTCATATGTTGCATTGTACGGACACCGGTGGCCTGGTCGATGAGGGCGTCGTTCTCATTCTCGGAAGGTAGAGAGCTGGAATCTCGGCTTAACAGAAGATCCGTCGTGTTTGCCAAAGGTGGCTGGGACACGTTAAATGTGCCTTGATCGCAATGTCCTCCAAGCGAAATGACACCTCTGGATGTGGCTGGCCAAATATTGGTAACAGATGAATAGTCATAACAGATGATAATAGTCGTAACAGATGAACACACGAAAGTGAGCATTAGTAGGTTGTATGGCCTTAAAATGTTATGCAATAAAAGTTTGGAGAGAAAAGAAAACCATCTCAGCTTTCGGTCTCGTTTAATGATCATGATTTAAAATTACGAGGAGTGTTTGTCTACAGAAATATGAAAACAATAAATAAAAACAATTAAATATGAAAAATAATATAATTTCTTTAATATAATTCCTTTAAAATATTTCTTTTTCAAAAACCAGAGACTTTTACACAAATGGATTTCTGTGATTTACATGAAGGACATTTGAGATCAATCTTTTAATGTTTGGCTTAATTGTTACTCAGAGATCATTTTTCACACACGAGGGCTAATTAGACCAGGATTTAGAGTTAAAATTTGCTTCGGAGTCACAACAAATATACAGTATTGAAGTGGGAATCGAACGCAATAGCCACTGAAATTCAGAATGCTAATCCTTTGGCTACTAGCTCGAAGTTTAGTCTTCGAAGAAATTGCAAATGCTGTTCTAAAAGATTCGAAGAAATTGCTTTTATTTACAATTATTTGTTGCTTAATTGTATTCTATGCACATATTATTTATTACCCTTTTTGAGAGTATATTTCAATATGAAAATTTTTCAAAGCTACTTTCTATATGATACGAATTTCATTTATTACCTCTCTTAAACCAACATGCAATCATATATTATTATTTTCTTTATGGATAAGTATACAATAACATTCATTTGACTCTTATAGTTTATTTTCCACGAACGATGGAGAGCAGTCAACGATGTCTTCATTGAAGCGCTCATGTTTACGAAAATTGCAACACCATGAAAGAATCGTCATAATTGAATGAAATTTAATACGCAGTTGATTAACACAAATAAATGATTTAAATTTCAAAGCAAATGAACAATAACACAGGCGATCGAAATCTGTATTTTGTGTAGCCATCAAGTTCTGCAATAAGTGCTGCTACATGACGTGGCATGGATTCAAACAAATTTTGAATGTCTGTCTGAGGAAGAGCATTCCATATTACTTGTATGCGCATCCAAAGTTTGTCTGCAAAACCAACAGGACGAAGATCACGAGTGAGACACCGACCAATGAAATCCCACACATGTTCATTCGGTGACATATCCAAGTAATACGTAGGCTTAGGAAGAAGCTGTACCAGCCACGATGCAAGGAAGGATTGAACAGTCCTATCAATAAGAGGGCGGGCATTGTTCTGTTGAAATACGGTGCCTTGCAAGCCTTGAAGGAAGGGAATAGCTTGGGGGTGTAGAACTTCACTGTTACACCAGTTGCTGTTTAGATTACCCACAATTCGTAGCAATTGAGATCGTTCCTGATATGCTATGGCACCCCAAACCATAACCCCGAGTTTTCATCCACTGTGTCATTAGATAATGCACTCCGGAAGGTGGCATTCACCGGCATATGATCTGACACGAATGCGTCGATCATGGTACCACAAATTAGAGTGGAATTCGTCACAAAAAACGATATGCTTTCAATCAACACACCAGTTCTTATGCTGATCTTCCCATTGTAGCCCTAGGCGCCGATGGGTTAGCGTGAGGGGAATCCTGTATAAAGAAGTCCTTGCTCGTGGCTCACTCAACAGCAGACGTCTACGAGTTGATGAAGCACACAATGAAGCACCTGTAGCTATTGACCTGTGTGCTGCCAATTGTCTAAAGGAAGCTGTACAGTCCGTCAGCGCCATGCGGACCAGGTGTTTATCACTGCGCGCTAACTTCACGTTTTGGGATCAACTCCCGGATTTGCGAGTTGTCTGACACTTCTCCGTCCATTGCTTCCAAACACGTATCACTGTGCTGCTGTTATGCTGCACACGAGCGGCAACTGCACGATAAAATAATTCAGCTTCACGAAGGCCAATGATTCTCCCCCGTTCAAACTCCGTGAGTTGTTGAAATTCTGCTCTCTGTCGTCAAAGAGGCATAAGGAACGACTGAGCTAACGTTTACCACTAGCAAATAAGTTTACACACCTCGCTACAGAAGTCTATTTATTCGGATCTATCCGCCGTTCAGAGGGCAATTCTCTGCATACACTTGAGCTACGTGTCTGATATTTTAACCATTTGCATATCATGTCCTACTTAAAATTTCCTGAAAATTTCAGCTCAGTAGCGTAAGTCCTTCTTGATGATGTAATTCTCCCAAACATGAGTTTAGATTTATTTTTCTGTTTGGAATTATATAATATTGAACTAAGTATATAATTATGGCTAAACTTTTGAGTATCAATCGAAATCGATTCTTAGAATTTATTCATAAAATTAATTTGCGCTCAAAATCAAGATAATATTGCATGAAACAGGTGACTATTAATTTCTAAAAATTAAATAAGTGAACTTCCAAATTTAGGTTTATTACACCTAAATTTGTAACTTTTAATAAAATGTTTTCATATATTAGTATCTAAGAATTCCTTCGCAATTTTTCCTTGCAATAAAAGGAGAAGATTTTTGTTTTGCCCTGTAAAATATCAAAATAAAATTTGCTGAAGGAATTATTCTGTAAAACTTTAAATTCTGCTTAATTTTTAGAATTATAAAAAATGATTATTTTTAGTTTTTAAATGTTGATTCACTTTAAACAAGTATATATATTATATCAAGGGCATCATTCTAAAGGTTTTCTTGTGGAAAAGGGAGTAAATAAGGAGATGACATTTCATGTCTTTTATTTAAAATTGCATTGAGAAGGATGATCCGGAAATCTGGAATAAACAGCAGTGTCAGCATCTTTAGAAAAACTGTGCAAGTGCTATGCCATTTGCAAATGACATAGCACTGGTCGACAAAAACAAAAGATTTTAATAGAGGCATTTAAAGTTATTAAAAAAAGGCAAAACCTGTCGGATTTTTTATTAATCAGGATAAAACTAAATATATCTTTGTTATTAAAAATATCTTTCAGTTGGAACTTTTAAATTTATAACAGTTAAAAAATCTGTGTAAGACCTTTGTTTAACTAAACCAATGAGATCCTTTTATGGATTAAGAGACGTATAATTGTAAAAAATAAAACTTTTTATGGGCTAAAAGCATTTACTATGATCCAGCTTTTATCTATAAGAACAAAACTGTCTCTCAATAAGATCCTGTTCAAACTTTTACGCCAGAAACTTGGGCCATGACTACAACAGAGGAAAGTTGCGAGGTCCCTTTGGACGCAGAATCCTGTGGAGTATGTTTGTTGGAATTCAAGAATTGGTGTCTGATGTGGACACCGAGCTATATCGAATGTTCAAAGAACCATGTATTGTCGGCTTATTTTAGTATTCATGGTTCAAAGAATCATGAATACTAAAACAAGTCAAAACTCAAATGGGTAATAATACGCTAAAGAAAATCACTTGAGTAATAATACACTAAAGAAAATCTTTTCATCTAGTCCATGTAACACAAGAAGAGAAAGACCTAAATTTCGATGACTAGATTCAAAAGAAGAGAACTGTCTGATTCTCAGGCTGAATAATTCTTCTATAATAGCAGCTGAATTCTTCCAATTATTTATGAATTGGGAGAATTTAGTTGTTAGTAAACATGGTTCAGAAGGACTTTGCACACCCTGAGATGTCGAACCATGGATGTTAATGATGACATAGTAAATTAGGACAAGTTTCAGAAGTAATTATTGCATAATTTTCTGTTTATTTTACAGCATTCCTTACAATTTCTTAAAATCAATATTAATTACATAAAAATTGTGTTTTACATAAAGCTTGATTGGTTTTGTTGGTCAACGGTTATTTTTTTTGTTGACAAATTTATACTATTTTCAGTTGATAAAACATGGCTGACAATTCATATTTTAGTATCAACAAGGCTAAAAATACATGTTAAGAGTCTAGTCCATAAAAAATAAAAAATATAAAAAAAAACTATCTTTGTCCATGCATTGTTGGTGAAAATAAACAATGAATATTGCAATATGAAAGCAGGTTCAGGAATTGTATCGAAATGAAAGCAACTCATGGAATTGAGAGTTTATCCCAAAGATTTAACAAACACGCATATCGCATGTACTAGGTGGGTATTTGGCGGCTCTGAGAATTGAACCCAGTTCTTCCAGACGGAAGCTAAGCTACCACAGCCCACTTAGTGAAACTATAAAATAAATAAACCGAATGATAAATTAGACGGTATGTATGATATCATCAGTATTCATATATTCATACTTGTCCACTTCATGCATCCAGACAAAGATATGGTAGTTTCTTCTGTTAATCTCAGTCAATTGTCGAACATTAATCAAATTGTATTTTTGCAAGTAGTTAGATTGAAATGATTAGAAATTTACTTCATTATTTGCTTATGATTCTTTCCTCTATTTTTATTTTCTTACTTTTAGTAGAAGGAAAGCACTTTAATAATAAAAAAAAACTTCATATTTGAAAATAAATTTTATGGAGGGTTATTATTAGCAATTCAACAGTTTGCGAGGAAAAATTCTCAAAAATCACTTGTTTTTATATACTTTCCTCAGATGCTCATAAAAAAGCTCCAATATTTCATGATTAAGAAATTTGTAGAATTCACTTGTAACTCAAAAATACAAGTGTTATTAAATACGTTATTAAATAAGAGAATGATACTTGGATTTTCAAAATTTAAATTACTTTGTTGTTATTAATAATACTTGGACAAGCCAAGCTCTCTATAACATTGGCTATGAAAATTTAAGTTAATAAGGTGCGTCTTTCGTTTAAACAGAACACAATGAAGGTGAAGGTATGACTTTGCTCTACCTCCTCCGATAGATGGCATCATCAGAGTATTTACTCCTTAAATTTTGACATTGATCTTAAAGGGAAGGAAATTTTCTCCAGATCATTATATCCAGGTAACTGCTCAACGACCGACCACAAGACTTGATTCTACAGATTTAACTAGCACGTGTATAGCATGTACTCAGTGGCATGTACTTTGACGGTATTGGAAATCGAACCCCGTCCTTCCAGACGGAAGGCCGATGCCCTAACCACTATGCTACCACGGCCCTGTATTTCTTTGTAAATATAATATTAACCTTCTGTCTAAGGCACATTCAATTTCTTTTCTTTGTTTCTCAATGAGTGGTGCCCCGGGGATAGACCTTCTTACTTCCTCCTGGCTACGATTCTGATTCATATTCTTTCTCACAAAAAATAATTTATGATATTTGCGCTTGTGTGAAATTAATGATTGCTGTAATATTTGTTGTTTGCTTTTAGGAGTATGGGTTGTAAGACGTTATTCATTATTTTAAAGCACTGTATATCAAACAAATTTTATAGATTTTTTTACCTTTAATTTGAGAAAGCCAATATAGATAAAAAATCGACAAAGATGTTTCATCAAGGAAAGTGTGACTGAGAAGTGGTCATTCAAAGAATGATAATTAGGAAAGGTCACACGCCTTTTACGATAAGTCAAGGCGTAATTATGATAGATGTAAAAGCAATTGGAAATTCTATACAGCATTTGGGATTTACCTAAAACAGCACAAAAATAAATTAAATCGGACTGATAACTAAATTTCCTCAAATTTTGCTCGACGTCAGTTAGCACACATGCTGCTTTGTTATAACTCATAAATGTCCGTTGACAGGTTTCTTAACAAATAGTTTTTAAACAAAGATAAGGTATAAAACATTTATATTAATGTAAAATAAAATAATAAGGTATAATTTGTAGGAAAAATAATATAATAATTTGTTAGCACTAATTAGAATACTTACAATAAATATATATTTAAAATAATTTAACTGCTGAAATTTTACACTATCATGAAGCCCCTTAGGAAACCAAAGACTGAAAATTTAATTCCTGTAGTGTTATGATTGTTTATCAAAAGTCAGCAACTAATACCCCTTTCGCACTACCCTTTTCAAATTAATTTAAAGTTAAATCAGATTTCATTTAAACACCATGCTGAAAGCAGCGTTTACACTGCCTTACATTCGAAACTAATTTAAGAAATATTGGTTTTTTTTCAAAACCTTTATTGTTTGTTATCATAAATTATATGGTATCTTCGGATTTTTCTTATAGTTGAGCACGTTTATTAAGCATTTATTCACCAAAATGACATTCATTAAGATTATGATATTTCGAATGAGGAATACGAAACCAAAGAATGTCGTTGACTAATCTGTTCCATCTCAAACTTAATATAATTTTTTGATGCTTATTTAATACTTTTGTAAATATTTCTGTGTTGTTGTTTTTTAAAATTTTGCTTCTCTTGCATTTATTTTGATTGAGTTCAGATATTTCTACGAACATTGACAACAAAGGTAGCAGAAAACAAGATGGCGCTAAATCAGTTGAAACGTATTTAAATCAGTAGGCCAAACTAATTTAAGATAAATCAGTTCAAATTGATTGAAATCTCAAGTTGCCATCGCAAGGAAGTTTTGCCGAGATTTAAACGTGATTAAAAGTGCTGTGCGAATAGGGTATAATATTATAATACCTTTTAATCACTTTGTAGGGACTATTTGTTGGTTATTTGTAAAGAACGCCACCAATGAGTGTGATACCTCTATATTTAAGCAGCAGCCGAATGATTAGCGCTCTTGCCTTCGGTTCAACAGTTCGTGGGTTCGAGTCCCACCTTGGTATGGATGTTTGTAGTGGTTCGGTATCCACTTTAAACCGTAGGTCCCGGTCTAATTAGCCTTCGTGTGCAAAAAATGACCGTTGAGCGATAAACAAACTTGACCTATATTTAAGCAGATTATCGTGCAATCAAATAGAAAACTCCAAGATAAGAACTCTCATTGTCAGAAGTATCAATTCATATGAAGGATATTACAACAGTGACCTATTTTAAAACAGTGCCATTAGTGAACACGGTCTTCGTCTTAGAATAGAATCCCTAATTCTTCAGCCACTAGCTTACTTACCTAGCAATCGCAAAGTCAAATTAAAAATAAATACAGAATGAAATATATATACATCACATTTCTTTTGCCAAATTATGTGGTAAACACAGTGCATTAAACACTTTTTAATTTTTATTTGTATTAAACTTTTTTCAAAGTTGAGATACTTCTACTTTCACTTTACTTTCATTATCAAAACATAAACAGAACTCGGAATGGGTATGACTCTGAGCGAAAAGTCAGTCACATGCTAATGAACAACTTTTAATTTTTATTCCTTAGTTGCGACATTTTACATTCAAATAATGCATGAAGCTTATGAAGTCATACCCATTGTTCAAAAACTACCTCCTGGTCTTACGATTGAATCAATATCAGCTTATGGTAGTATAATTTTTTTTTTTTTACGATTTCAAAGTGTCGCATTATTTTAATTCAACATTTGTAATTAAAAGGAAAAGTTGACATGTATTGTTATTTATTCTTGACAATTATATGTAACATTTTTTAATAAACTAAAAATAGATATAATGGTTGGTAAATACCTTTTGATTGAAGTGTTGCTATCACATTAGCAACTTTTTTTTACTGAAAAATTATTTTGCTGCATTATATCGTATTTGGAACAAAGCAAAAGAATCATTCTAATATGATTATTTTCCTTCAAATAAAGATTTTAATGAAAAATAATTTGAATTTTTTGTTAGATTATTTATATTAAATTACTAAATGTTCTTAATTCAATAATTAACTGGTATTATACATGTTGTGCAATTAGACAATTTCTTATTCACACTTTTAAGCATTAAAATGCTGGTATGTGTTATAAAACAAGACATATTTTTAGATATCAGTATTTCATTATTTGTACAACACATATTTCAGTTGGTTTTAATAAATTGGTTCTTAGATTCACAAATATATCATGGCAAAAGCGTGCTTGGCTTGTCCAAGTATCATAGGAAAACAACAACAAATATGTCATTAAGAATAATTATGGTATTAATATCATTTATGATTATATTTACTTGATTTTTCATTTCTTGTTCATCTGATATTAGCTTTTCAGAATTGTCTTTATTATAGCATACAAGCAGGCTAATTTTAAATGGAAAATTAGCCCTGCTTGTGTGCTATAATAAAGTTTTGCAAATTATGTTTGTTTATATCTTATCTTTCTAAAACACATTGAGAGGAAGAAGATTGAGATTATTTATGTTTTATACATGTTTTGCTATATCTATCAATATTAATTTTAGTTGTGTAAATTTAATGAACATTTAGGATAAATTTATAGTAATATTTTTAGATCCTTATCTTTTTTAATTTAATTTAATTTTGATGTGACATCACATTCACTAATTAAGATATATTATAGTTTGATAGAATTATAAAAACAGTCTTAATTTAATTCTATATTTTACTTACTCACTTTGATGTTCCTCAATTAAAATTTTATGTATTATTTCTTTAATAAAATTGGCAGATGACTATCTTCTTGTTGGAACTAAATCTGGAACATTATTGTACTATCAACTTGTACCTGCCCCAAAAGGTGGATCAAAACCTGGTAATTCTAACTAAAATATTTCTTATTACTGTATTAAAAGTGACTGGTATTAATTATCAGATAAATTTATTTATGTAAGTTATTAATTATATTTCATAAGCTATCATATTAATATATATTCTCAGTGTATTTGTCACATTAATTTTCCTTTTACATTTGCATATTCTATACTATATGGTTTTGCCTAACTTTTTTAACCTATTATTGAATTATGATTAAATCATTAAATTTATTATATATATATATATATATATATAATCAAATTTATTTCAAAATACTATAAATTTTATAAATTGAAGCAATATTAATAGACTGTAAGAATCTGTTGTATATAGTTTAAAATGTAAGTTTTGTCCTTTTAAAGATTGCTTAGGGTTAACGACATTTTTAAGACAATAACAAGAGCTGCATAATGTGTGTAACATATTTTATTTCCTATTATATTAAATAGAAATATGTAAATATGGAAATCATCAATATTAGTGGAAATGTGAAATTATTGTCAGTTCTGTGGTAAAATTTTTTGCTTTGAAGGTTTTTTACAATATTTTAATTTTTTCATAATTTTTTGTGATTTTTTTGTTTTAATTACAGATAATAAATTGATTCTTTAAAGTAGATATCAATTTATTGTTCGATAATACCATTTAATAATTAGATCAAAAATTTTACTGTTATTTTCAGGGAACATTTTATATGCATAAGTTGCATCTTCTGACTTATTTTGTTTTGCTTGATTTTTTTAATGGGATATTTTTCAATATATTTATTTCACATTTAATTTTAGGATCTGTACAATATGAAGTTAAACTTTTACGATCTAATAAATGCTTCTCAAAGAAAGCTATTGCGCAAGTGAGTATTTAATATTTTTTGTTTTCTGAAAAACTCGTCATTTTTTATATAATAATTTAGAACCTATATTGCACACATAGTTTTGGATAGTGGAGCCCATCTCAGGGATTTGTTTTGGGGAACCATGCTGGTGTAACAACAACATTTAATTTTCTGAGGCCATGAGGCTTGATTAAGGCATTGTTTTCTTTATGGGAAAATAGTAAGTTCAAATCCTGAATTAACTAAAAATCCATCATGTTTATTAAAGGCATCAGGTATGTGTTAAATAAGCCCTGGTTGTACTGTTCTCCAAGTGAAATGATACTTCAAGGAGAAGCAGGTCAAGATTGTGCCTTGCTTGGTCCTTGTTTCTTAATGCTGTAAGTTTTCAGCCATCAACTTCATTCTAATTGGCAGAGCTTAACTCTGGGCTAGGTAGAAGGAAGTATGGTAATGCACATATATAGTTTTGACTATTATTATTTCTATTAAAATACATTGTACTGTATTATGATTGTTTCCTTCATAAGACAACACATTCAGGTTGAGCTCAAGGTCTGTGGTAGCTTGGTTGGTTAGAGTGTCATTCTAGTTATATAAAATAGTAAGTTTGAATTACGACATAATAGAAAATGTGTTGTGTTCATTAAGGTAGCTGGGGAATATTAAACAGGTTGTGTATGGTTGCAATGTACTTCAAGTGAAGTGATGCCTTTGGAATTGGCAGGTCAAATTTAGGAGGCCTTTTGCTTAATTTCTATTTCTAGATTATGAAGACTCTTTCAGGCTGCTTTTATATAACTAGTGGAACCCAACTCTAGGCCAGATGCAGGGACAGATTATTGTAAGACATGCTAGTGCATTGTCTTACAATAATCATATCTCCTTTTTTTCAGTACTGACAAATAAAATATTGCTATTTTGAGGTATGTTTATATTCCTATATTCTCATTTTAAAGTTTACCTAAAAATGCCTAAAAAAGAAGAAATAAAGGCAAAATGCTTACAATTAAAAAAAAATTAGGTTTTAAAAATATCTTTTTTTTTACCATTCCTCAAACTATTTTTGTAAGTTTTCTAAATGCCATTGTTTAAAAGTGAATACATAGCTGTAAAAAGTTTATATTTATGCATAAAAAGTAATGTTTAGTCAATTAAAACTTTATTAAATTTTTGTCAAAATTTTCTGTACTTTTAAATGTTATTAAAAATTTGTAATTTGTATGTACTTGCATATATTGTAGATTCAGGTTAGCTGATATGCTTTTCGTTTAAAATCCAACTTAAAAACTTCTGGCCAGTTAATTATTGTTTATAAAAGAAGTTAAATGTCATTATCTAAACAAAATATATTATGAATATTCTTTTGACTTTGATAAAATTTGGAAATATTTAATTATTCTGTAAGAAAGTAATTTAAAAAATACCTCAAGTTATCAGCAAATTATTTAAAATTTAATAAAGAAAATCATAAATTATAACTTTTTCTTTTATTATGCAATCCTCTATTTTTGAATACAGACATTTATTTATGACCAAGCAAATGTCTTTTATAAACTGTAAAGTTTCTAGTGATAAATATCTTCAAATAAATATAATCTTTTCCTAGGATATATATATTTTTAGATCCTGATGATTATTCATTAAATATGTTCTAACCTCCAAAATATTTATTAATATTGTAAAATATTTATTATAATTAAAATTTATTAAATATGTTCTAAATTTTCTAAATAATCATTGCATTTATATTAGTGGGATTTATTCAAAATTGCAACATGTTTTAATTTATATGTGAACTATTGTTTAGAAATAATTAAAAATAAAAATATAAATAAAGAAATTTATTTTTTAAATAATTAAGAACTGGTTATTGATCTTTTTATTATTATTATTTATTAATTATTGATAAGTTACAAAACCTAATAATTCATAAAATTAAATGCAGTAATATTAAATATTACTTTAAATAAAAATTTTCACTGGTTGTAAATTCATTTGTTGATTTAATTGGATTCTACTGTAAATTTAATTACATTGCATATTAAAAAAAGTCATATTAATCAATATGTTACTTTTTTGTCTTATGTTTGAGTTTTTGTGTCATAATTTGGTAAGTATTACTGAATTTGTAAAATGCTAATGTTTTAGTTTATTTCCTTTTGATTTACAATATATATATATATATAATATTTTAAAATTTTGGTTTGTTAACTTTATTAATACTATAAAAATGTTTTTTTCTTATAGCTTCAAGTTGTTCCAGAATTCCAAATGTTAATATGTCTTGCAGGTTAGTATTTTTAGTTTTTATAAATTAATATTTACTTTTGATGTTTTCATATTTCCAAAATATTTTTATATTTGCAAAATATTATAACAAAGTAATTATTGAATTATAACTATATAATCAAATTATTGATATTTATGTAGAATTAATAATTTAATCAGTTTCTAAGCAATAAAGATTTCTTTATTGATTAAGGAATGAACCGTTTTATCCTGGGTAAAAAATGAGGAAATATATGCTGGTTTTTCTTAAGCCTGCCACACACGATAGGATTTTTCCTATGGATTTGTTGTACGTGAACAAGTTGTACCGTGTGTGGGGAAGTTGGACAGGCTCAAGAAAATTCAAATAAGCTCTGATTTTTCTTCCAACACAGGAAGTAAGCAATTGCTTCCCGTTGTCGTGTGTCTGTCTCACAGGGTTGCAAATTATTTCTTGACGATACTTGGGGAAATTAATATTTGAAATTTCTCATTTACTGAAACTTAGATTCACATTTTACAAAACGTCACGAAGATTAGATCCCTTTTTTAAAAATGTCCATGAAGCAAATATTGCAGGAATTTATTGAAATCTATAAAGATGAGCCTTGTTTGTGGCAAATAATGAGTGTCGATTACACAAATAAAATAAAAAGAAAGTTAGCTTATGAAAAATTATTAGAAATATACAAAAAGACAGATGAAAAGGCTTCTATTAACAAAGTAAAGGAAATAATTAATGCCCTCCATAGAACCTATAAAAGAGAAAAATCAATGAATCGAAAAAAAGTGGTGTAAGCACAGAGGATGCATATGTGTGCCGACTTTATGGTACTTTGAATATATATCGTTTCTGGACGAAACTGCAATTCCACGAATTTGGACACAAGTTTTGTTGAGAATGGTGATGAAATAAGTTAAATAATTTATTTTGTAAAATTATTCTCTATCTGAATGAATATATATAATTATACAGTTAACGTAAAATTTAACTACGAAATTTTATAATAAGTTTTATTAGAAAACAATATTTTTTTATTTCAGAATGCTTACAAATCTTCAAAATGAACATTTAAACATTTTAATTTTCTATATTTTTAAATATGAATTAAGTTTAAACAATAATATAAAGGTATTAGTTTAGATTATTCTGTTGTTTTCTTTAAATATTCTTTTTACAATTAAACAATAATAAAATTAGATAAATAAAAAATAATAAATTGATTAATAATAAAAAAAGAAAATTATTCACCTTTAAGTAAAATTGAAATTAAATGCAATTTCAGTTATTATTTATCATTTGGTAAATGTTAATTTGTTTCCCTTTTATTTAAAAATCCTTTAGGAAAATATTATAAAATCTAAGAATACTTGGATAATAAATAACAAATTAATAATTGATTTTATATCTACTAATAAATAATAATTAATACTCGATAGATAAACTTTTTGATGTACTAATGGGGCTCTTTAATTAATACCTCTTGTCAGAAAGTGCTAAATTGCACTTAATGGTTCATGAGAACTGAAAGATGAGCACATGGATGTATCTTTTCTTATAATGAAAGGTGTTACCATATCCAACAATGTTGCATACAATTTTTCATTCATTCTCGTGTAATTAAAGAAATCTTTATCTTCCGACTGTATTTCTGTAATCAAATTTAGATGGGAAAGAATTTCATACTGGAGCCAATCAATTTCTTGCCCATTTCTTTTTTTACTGTTTGTTTTCTTTTCACCATCATCAGTCCAAAGCAACAGCCGGTAATACTTCTGTGCCTAATTTACTCATGTTATTTAACTTACTATTATAACATTTAATGGCAGACGTTACAAGCAGACAAATGAGTACAACAATAAAAACTAAAAAGACACATAAATATGTCAAGTCATAAAAGTGATAGAAAAACTCTTTTAAATGATTGAAATTTTTGGCAATTTTCGATTTCCATTTAAAAGGCACCCATTTTAAGCCAAAAGCAATAAATGTTGAAAAATGGCACCCTTAAAAATAACTTCCCACTCCAGATGTGCCTCCCCTACTGTGGTCAGCAGAATTTGAGGGAAGTGTGTGCCTAATTACTTTCTACCCCTTTCAACAAATCCTAAGGAAAAATCCTATCGTGTGTGGCGGGTTTAGATTCGTATTTATATTGAGTATGGAAGTATTTTAGCAATTATTGACTTTAAAATATTCCATAGTTATAACTTTTTCAAATGTTAATTTTGTTAAATTAAAAAATGCAATTAAATGAAAATTATTTAATGAATAATTTTTATATATAAATTAAATTGGAATAACAAAAAATTTTGAAAAAATATTCTAAAAATGTCATTAAAATTTTTTAATTTTAAGCATGACCAACTTTTGGAAACAACTTTAAAAAATGGAAGCTGCTATGATCTTTAGATTTGTTTAAACCTCATATTTTTAATATTTATATTTATTTTGCATTAGTAATGATTAATTTATGCTCTATATTGCCTTGCATATTTAATAACTTATAGTAAATTAATATACTGTAATAACTCATGAGCAATTAGATGTTATAGTAATTTATGCAAATGAACAATTCCCAAATATAACAAAATGTTTTATTGAAACATTAATTTTTTAAATCATAATTTCTTATGAAAAAATTAAACCTTGGGTTTTAATTTTTAGGAATTAGTTTCAGAAAATGTATAAAAACAGTAGTTTGCTCTAGCAATTTCAATTTCTAATCCAACTCAATTTTCTAATATTGAAACTACTTTCAATATAAGTCTGTAAACTTTAAGCATTTCATAAAAAATAAAATTTTGATTAAATTTTATTGAATGTCTTTTGTTTTCAAACAATGTATTAGGAGTAACTTTGAAAAGCAAGCATGAGAAATTTTTCTTGTTTTAAGAATAAGACAAAACTAAGTTAATATTGCTTAGTTTAGTTTGTCTTTATTATCATATTTTATTTTTTATTACTTGAAAATTTAAATTTAAATGATAATGGCAATGAAAAGAAATATCTTATTTAATTGATCAATATCATCTAAATGTGAGGATATTTTTTATATACTTATCCATATTCTGCATATAAATTCTTTCATAACTTTTTAATTCAATAATTTTAGTATCAATGCAAAGTTGAAATTTCCATTCTCAACTTAAGTATTTTCCATTATTGAACTTAAATATAACATGGGTAGTTAGATGAATCACAAGATTTTCTATACAATTTAGCAAAGTGATTTTGATTTGCTATTGCATTATTAAAAGAAAGCATATTTGATTCTTACAACAAAACAGCACAATAAAAATAGAAGGCTTATTTTTAGCATATTTTCCAGCATACTGTCTTTTTATCACAAAAATAATTCATGTTAAGTAGTATGCTCTGTTATGGTTATTATAGTAACAAAAACTCAATTTCAACTTGGAGTTAAGGATGTTATGAATTGGAGATATTTAGGGTAATTAGTATTTCATTATATTTTCAAAATGTTCAGTAAACCAGTAGTTCATTTATGAACAATTTTGAAATATGTATGTCTAATACTGACATCTTTTGAAGAGTTTGTTTCAAAGGAGTTTCTGAGATAATCAAACAATGGAACACTACATTAACAAGCTGTAAGAAGAATATATGCGTGAGAGAAATGCTTGAGTAAATAAATAATTTTCTGATTGAGGTGAATTTTATTTAATTTATCAGTATACTATGAAATCTTTTGAATTAAAAAGAAGCTTTACTTTAAGATAAGAATGTACTTTTGATCAAGATACAGGCACATGAATCATAGGTTTTTTTCATAGAGTCATTTGTAGCGTTTATTTTGAAAGGAACATAAAATGTCTTATACATCACATTTGTTATGTTTAAATACAATTTAGCTAATATTCTTTAATGTAGTAAATATGAGTCATACCACAAATGAATAAACATAATATTTATTTCATAATACTATTCAGATCATTAGAGAAAATGGAAATAATAATGCAAAATAAATGTTTAGTATTGTGGAAGTGAAATACTAATGCTAATAATGAAATAATTTACCAAATAATAAAAATGCTTTTATAAAGGAGTTATAAAATCCTAGAATCCTATCTCCTAGAAAAAGTGTTGCCAATTTGTGCCCAGAAAATCATCAGAGTATATTTATTTTAGCAAAAAACATCGTACCTTGATATGCCTGACAATAAGCCCAAACAAATTAAAATGAAATGAAAATCGCATGGAAGATTTTAGCTCTTTACGGAAAAATAAGTCTCACTATGGCTTTCTACTGTTCAGAGCATGAGATTTTGAGTTTAATCCTAGACACTTTTGAATAACAGGAGATGGATATTGCATTTCTGAAATAAGCTTGCACATCTGTCATGGGGGTGCTTGCAAGTTTTCCAGGTTACCTCCCTTATGAAATGTGAATATCACTTAGTATCTATAAAAGTATTTTTGAAAGCATTACTTGGTGGATAAAAAAATGCCATTGAGCCATTAAACTTTCCACTACACAATGTCAAAAATAATAATAATAATAATCAAAGTTTTATATGATTAAGACAACAAATCACAGATCTATGTTCTTTTTTCTATGATGGTAGATAATGATTTCTACAGAACAAAAGCATTTTATATGAAGACTATGTGAATATATTGTGAGATATTGTATATTCATATAGTGTGAGAGGATAATGAAATGGGAAATTAAGTCTAAAATTATTTCAAAAGTCATTTAAGAAATTGCATAATATCTAATTAACTAGCTAAAATAAAACATTTATTAAGGATAGATTAACAGTAATGAGTAAAATGAAATAATTTAATGATAAGAGATTCTGAAAATACAAGTGATAAATATTGTGTACTTTAAGAATTATTTTGTACTAAATTTTTAAAAGTTGTTTTTACTATAATTTTCAAATTTGACCTAACTACATTATTTTTATTTCTTAAATAAATAAACAAAAAAAGTAATTTTTGTTTTTATATTTGGGATTAAAAAAATTTATATAAAGCCATTTTGGATGAATTTCAGAATTTAGATTTCTTTATAAATAAGAATGTAGCTTTTAATAAGCTGAAACAACTGTAGAAATGTAGCTTTTATGTATGTTTGACTTAATAGTTATGTCAGGTATATGTTTAGTAAAATTAATAAATTATGCATTTTTATTGAAAATTTTCAAAATAATTAATCATAAGTGTAATTCTGATTAAATTATTGTACTAAAATCTCCATACATAAATTTTTAACTGAAAATTTCTGTTGTTTTTATAATTTTAAATGTGGTTTTCTGTTAGATGCACTTTTGTGTTGTGAAAACACTGATAATTATTTCTTGAATTTTTCAGAAGGCACAGTGGCAGCTTTTGATTTAAGCCAGTGTAGTTTGACACCAATTACAGTATTGCAAAAAACTAAAGGAGCACATTTTTTTACTGTTAATGTTCAGGTAATGATTTTATTCAAATTTTCATTAAAATTTTACTTTAAAAAATAAAGAAATTATTTAATTTTAGAAATCACATAATTTGCAGTATTTAAAGTATGAAAACTTGAAATATATAAATTTTACTTTTGCATTTTAACGAGAATCAAATGAATTTTCATTCTATGTTTTTGTTTTATCAATTGCTTTCTTTACTCTATGTTTAGACAATCAAATAGCATATAAAGCTTACCTCCTCTCTATCTTGCATGTATTCCATTGGTTTTTAATATATATATACCCATTTTACAATGAATAAAAAATTTGATATGCTTATTTACAGAAACATGAAACACTTACTGGGGAAATAAAGCTTTCATTAAGATTATGTGTGGCTGTTAAGAAAAAACTTCAAGTAAATGAATTTTTTCAAAATTTTTTCTTATTTTTTGATTAATATTGTGTACATTTACAACATCATTAATTTTTTTAATTAAATAGGTAATAAAGTTGCATTTTTCTCTCATAATTTTGTTTTGAAATTAAGATTTTTATTTGAATCTGTAATTTTCTATCTATATTTAATAATCATTAAAATTGCCACTGTATTTTATATTTTAATTTGAAATGTAGTTAAAAATATTGTTCAAGCTGTGCATAATTAAATACTTATTGTTGTATTTTTTTCAATATAATTAATAAAATTCTCTTTATTTTAGTTGTTCTATTGGCAACCAAAGAAATTAGAATTTTTAGATTTTAGTGTAAGTATAGGAAATACTTAATTTATTTATGTATCAAATATGAACTTTTTATTTCATACTACTTGTATTCATATTTTTATTAATTTTTTCAAATTAATTTATTTGTTTATATATTACAGTTTATATTGGAGTTGATCAAAATAATAAAAATAATTGTGGTTGTCAATTTTTGTTTGGACTTTCATAAAACACTACTCCAAAATTATGGAAAAAGCAAATATAGATCTTTTATTTGATATGTAGTGTATCAATATATTTTTACTCAATTCAATGATTCTTTTAAATATTTCATTTAAATCCTATGAAACTTATTTTTTGATTTGATTTTGTAGTCTTAGAAATGTACAAAATTTATTTATACTCTTAATGTGAATCCCAAAAAGTTGAGATTAAATTTTAACTTTTAAAATAAATTTTAAGATCATTTTATTTATACTGATATGTTAGTATTTTGACAGTGCATAGTGGACATGCTATTGGCTTACTGGCTGTTATAGGGCATTTTAATATCTTCTAGATAAATTGTCTTTCTGGGAGACTTCATAGATAGCTGCTGTATACATGTGTTGTTCAGGAAGAATTCCCTAGCATGCAGCTCAATAGATGTTTGTGGATTACCATAACCTCCATCTCTCATGGTTCAACAGCGGTTGATTAAGAAACTGATATTAAGAGTATCATTCCTTTGCTAGGCCATATTGAATCTTATCTGTTAAATAATTTAATTTATAAATGAAGTTCAAATGCATTTAACAACTGTTCTATGTAAAAATAAAAAGTTTTAAGTTATTAAATGTTGAGCATTATAATAGAGAACACAATATTTTTTAAACATGAATGATATATTTTCTTCATATTTTGGAATATTAAACTTAATGTAACAGAAAAATAGATTTTACACATAAAGATCTTAATAATGTAGTTAAAGGAAAAATTAATAATATCTATTTGAAAATTTTTGATTTATAAAAATTTTAGTAAAACTTTCACTTAAACTTTTGCAAAAAAAGGAGATGTTTAAAATTAATATTTTTTTAATATTGTATGTAAAAAATTTTATCAGCTTTTCTGGGGATATGAAATTATAATATTTTGCTCCAACTCCTCAGCCAAAAATAGATTTTTAGTTATTTGCAGAGAATTTGCTTAAATATCCCTTCACAAACTGGTAACTTTCTAAAAAATTTTCAAATTACATAAAAATGTATCATAATAATACTTAAGTATTCTTAATTTTCATTTTAAATTTGAGAAAAATTGAGAATACTTAAGTATTATTATGATACATTTTTATGTAATTCGAAAATTTTTTAGAAAGTTGCCAGTTTGTGAAGGGATATTTAAGCAAATTCTCTGCAAATAACTAAAAATCTATTTTTGGCTGAGGAGTTGGAACAAAATCTCAAAAAAGAGAAAAGTTTCTAGATTTAGAAATGCTTAATTTAGTTTCTGAAAAGAGATTGTTACAATTTGTTTTTTTCATTACAGCTTAACTAATTCATTTTTATTGTCATCTTAAGCTACTATAACATCAATTCAGACTAAAATTTATTTTATTTAAATAAATATGAATACCTTTATATGTTACAAATATGACAGTTTAATTAAATAGATAAAAAAAATTATTTTCATTTTGCAATTTTTACTATCTGAAAAGAAACAAGAATTCATGCATCATTTTATTTTTAGTGAATCCTAAAAATTAATGTATCATTCAAGCATAAGTTGCCGAGCTGGCAGCCGAAAGGTTAGCGCTCTTGCCTTCGGTTCAACAGTTCGTGGGTTCGAATCCCACCTTGGGCATGGATGTTTGTAGTGGTTCGGATTCCACTTTAAACCGTAAGTCCCGGTCTAATTAGCCCTCGTGTGCAAAAAATGACCGTTGAGCGACAAACAAACCAAACCAAGCATAAGTAAGCATAGAGAAGGACTCTTGATGATATAGCCATGTATCATATATGTGGATGCTGGTGCATATCTCATTATATATATCATTCTTTAAATAGCATTTATAGCAATTTCATTTGCAAGTTATTTCTAATGAATTTATTAAATTTATTCTTTAATTTAAAGTAGTTTTTATAATTAATGTATTTCTTTAAGAATTTGCAAAAATCTTTTTAACAAATTTCTAGGAAGATTTATTTTTAAGAGATGTTCCAAGAACCATTGTTTGGTGTGGGGAATCTCTGTGTGTTGGATATAAGTCTGAATATTCATTAATGAAGGTAATATATCATTTTTAAAGTATTATTTTATGTTACAGGAGAAAGATTATTTCTCAACATAAAATAAATTTTAAAGCTAAAAAACTCTTTAGATGTTTTAAAAAAAATTTAATGTAATGTTAATGAAAAAATGTAGAGCTCATACATAATTTTAAATTCTTCTTCCATTTCTTTAATGTATACTTAAATATCTTATTTGAATCAGTGAAGCAAACATTTTTTCATATAATCAATTATATATAATCATTTATAATAAGCTTTTTATTTTCTTTACTAATATGGATAGGTTATCTCTAATTAAACTAAATAGCAAATTAAAATGAAGAAATATATTGCTTTTACCTATACTGCTTTTAATTTAATATCTAAAGTAAGCTAATATAAAAAGGTATTTTTAGTTTGTTTAATTTCATCTAATTTTAAATTTACTGTTTATACCACGTTCATCTATTTTAAATTTTTTATTTGTTTTGTTTATTTGTTTGCTATGTGTATTAAGTGTAGAATTGTGTGTAAAAATTATATTTTTATTGATACCTTTTCACAACCAAATTTTGAGATCATCTTTCAAATATTTGCCTCCCTAATTTTCCTTACATTCATTTCAATGGAATTCTTAACTTTGTATAAAGCATTTTCATTAAATTAATAAAATTAAAATTTTTATTTATTTTCTTAAATTTCAATTTTTATTTATATATACACCTTAAACTATTCATTTTAATTTCCTTTTAGATGTTTTTTCTTAGGAATTTTATAATTAAAGTTGTAAAATGAAGGACTTAGAAAAAATAAATTACTTTTAAATTAATTGAATTGTATAAGTAATTAATCTTTCTCTTATAGATTTATTATTAAACTCAAATTTGTAATCAATTTTATAAACAGAGGTCATCATTTATAGATCATAAGTCACCATATATAAGTTATTTATGTTTTATTACTTCATTGGATCTCTAAATTCATAAATTTCTCTTTGTTAATTTAATTTTACTAATGTTAAATGATTTTTATAATTCCATCTGAAAAGCTAACTTTAATAAATGTATTGCATCCTTCTTTAATTATTCTTAAACAGCATTTGTTAAATTATTAAAGAATTATGCATGTATATTTATCAAACTTAAAAGTCTTTATTCATATATAAGAGCCATCAAAACTTTTCTTATTTCAATTCATTAAAAATTACCTAAATGCTATAGTTTGTATATGTTTAAGTGATTCTGAATTTCCTAATAAATAAAATTCAACACATCCTAGATGGTTCATAAAAGTTGGTCCAAAAATTACTGAAATAAAGTGATGACATTAAACAGATTTGCATAAATCTAGATCACCTGAATGCACATAATTCTTATTTCATTGGAAATACTTTGCTAGAATTATACCAATAACATATAAGTTAATATTTAAGTTTTCATATGAATAATGAAACAGAAATCAGCAAATTTTCTTCTTTTTTGAACTAATAATTTATTTGGTAATACAATTTGCATTGGTTTTTTATATTAATTAACAAATAGCTATTAGGAAGCTAATTTTAATTTATTTGTTGAATTATCACAAAATAAAACAGTTGTAATCAGCTATAGCTTACAAATCCAATAAATGTGTTTTTATTATGAATGTCTATTATAAAATATAGCTTGAGAGATATATTTTTATGATAAATATTTAGAAACTGTCACTTGTAATTTAATTTGCAAGCAAGGAACCTGAAAATTAAATAATCAAAGATTTTGGACTGATGTCTCAAATATTAAAATACTTTTTCAAAAGATGACTCAAGAAGCTTAAATAATCAATAACAATTCATGCTAAGACTAATGTCACCAATGACATATTAATTATTAAAATTAATTAAAATGTAGCTTAAGAAACCTTAATAGAATATTTCAGTGTTGTAATGTACTTTTGGCAGATATACTCTATGAACATATTCAGCAATCTTTCCTTAAGTTCTATTGCTCTTTCATTATTATCCCCTTTTTTCTTAAGTACCAAAAAGAGATGTCAGTTGTGGCCAGCGGTGATTTCAAAGTATTTTCGATTTTTACATATTGTATTGGATAAAAATTCATATGGTAAAAGCTCCTGTTAACAAAAGGACATTTTATACCCTGAAATATGAAAAGTGTTTTTTAATAAATGTTTCTATGTTCCTTAAGAAATATTTGTCTTTCTTAATAAATATTAATGAAAGGTATTTCTAGTATATAAAATTGAATAAGAAAAGTTATTGTGTTTATTGTTTTCCTATATTATATCTAACTGAATGCTTGATTTGTCTCAACCAATTTCATATTTTTGTCATCTGTCATCAATTCTTTGTTGAATCTTTAAATTGCTCTTTCTTTGCCCTATTTTTATATAACTACTCAATTTTTATCATATCATATATTCATTTTTATCTAGCTATTTATCATTTATTTGTGATAAATTTATAATATTGATGAATTTTGACCATAATTACTTTTGGTTTTCAAGAACAATAAAAGAATTAATAATTTTTATTAAAATTTTTTATGATATCTCTGCATTAAAATTTTATATGAAGAGGTATTAATTTTTTGGGTATAAGCCTTAATTCTTAAAAGTTATAAATTAGGTTTTTTTTTTTTTTTTATTGAATTATGTAAGAACACAAATGCCTGTAAATTTTCATTTTAGAAATGGTTACTCTGATTCCAGATCAAATATACATCATTCTTCCTTATATAGGATTTTATTTTATCAATTTGTAACATTTAAAGATTATTTAAAAATTGTTAATTAAGACTCATAAATGAAATAATCTCCTTTCAAATTAATTTTCATTGTCAAAGAGCAAATTCTTGCTAAGAAGTTGTAATGCAATAAAGAAAATATAATAATAAGAGCATCTGACTTCTAGTAAAAGATGCAATCATATTTAGTTTTTTTATCCTATATTAAATATAAAATGTAATCAAAATAAAAAATGCACGATAAAGTATTCATTATAAATTAAAGATACTTTTTTTCCCACACTGCAGAACTAAACTTATATATTTTTAATAATGACTTTAACTCATTAATCCTGATGAATATGAGTGATTTCAGTTTCAGGTCATATAGCTTTAATATTGCTTTATGTTTTCAGATAAGTGGTGAGACTAAGGACCTTTTCCCTACAGGGGGAAAGCAAATTGAACCTCTTGTATCTCTTCTCCCAGATGAGCAGCTAGCTGTTGGCAGTGATGAGCAAACCATTTTAATCGATTCTGAAGGGAACCCAACAATGAAATATTCTGTTAAGTGGTCAGAAGTACCTTTAGCATTAGGTAAAATGTATATTGGTTTTAATTTTTTGTTGTTAACTGAACATTTTATCTGTATTAAATCACTCTAATATTAGAAACATTCTTGACAAAAGTTGAATTGAAGGAAATATACTTATATAGTTGGAGTTTAATCTCGCAAAAGTTATGTTTTTATATAATGTGTGCAAATCAAATTATATTGTTGATTATCTTGTGCTTCCATTATATTTCTTTAAGTATGCTTTAATCTAATTCAAAAATAATATATATATTTTAATTTGTTCATACTTCATTCTATAGGTTTGAAAATGTTATGCATTTTTAGCTTATTACCAAGATTTTCATGCATATGAAATAAATAATAATGTACAGTATATTAGTTATATACTTTATTAATTGTGTTACAGTGCTTTATTCGAGGCTCTGTTTGGAGAAGAGTGTTGTAATTACTTCTTGTATATAAATCCATGATTGATAATATTACTCAAATGATGAAAGTAGGGAGTAGTTGTTAAGAGATTAAATTGCAGTTAAAGTAAATTATTTATTGCTTTTTGTAACTTTCTAAACTATCTTCAGTTTTAATTTATATTATCTTGTATTTAATATCATTAGTGCAACATGGTTCATAAACTCCTTGAAACTCCTGGTAGGTCCTGGTCTAATTAGCCCTCATGTGCAAAAAATTACCGTTGAACGACAAACCAAACCAAACCAAACCTTGAAACTCCTGAAATTCAAAAAAATTTTCAGGGCCCTTGAAACTTTGAATTTTGACTTGACTTTGAATTCTCTTGGAATTTGATTCTTGGAAATCTGTATGAGTTCTGTTGTAAATGATTGAGTTGTATTATAATTTCGCACAAGTTTTTTTTTCCTTCCTATTCTCTAACTCTTGGTTTTTACAAAAATAGTAAGAATTTTATCATTCTGAGTGTATTAAATTTCACTTGCTTTCTGTTATAATTAACAAAATAAGATGAAACTTGATTAAAATAAAAAATTATCTGTTTATTTTTGATGTTAGAATAAATTATAATTGTGCACTGAAAGTGTTTAAAATTTAAATTAAATATTTACTAAAATTTTATATGCTACAAAATGTTTCCTTTGTTTACATTTATGTTTTGATGAACAAACTTACAAAACAAATAATCAATTACATAGAAAATAAATAATCATGTTATATATTTTTTATAACTAAGCTGTTTTTTTTAAAAAAAATTAACTCTAAATTTTTGAAAAGAAATAAATATATGTTGGAATGACTTGATTAGAAAGTCATTTCAGAATTTTAGTTTGGATGAGCTAGAAGTTTTTCGTATGTAAAATTTGCATTTATATAATATGTCTTTTTTCTTATTGTGTTGTTGTTGTCTCTTAAAAAAGAATTCAGAACACAAGAAAAGTTTATCATAAATTAAATTTCTAAATTTTTGTAAATTAAAATATGAAATAAAAATAAATTCAAAATAAAGTTTTTCTTTTATGAAATTAATTTATTTTAGAATTCTATTTAACATAATTTGTGTTTCCATGTAGGAACTTTTCAAATATATAGATTTTAAAGATTAAAAGTCTACAAAAGCCATTTCTATGAATTTTTAAAAAAACACTGTTTAATATTCAAAATTTAATTATCATTACATAAAGTTTATTTTAAACAATAAATATAACTCTTGACATTTGCCACATGTGTACTTAATGCATGTTTACTTCATGTTTGTAGGATTAAATAAAGTCACTTATTTATTTATTTTTGGCATGGCTGTATAGTTGTTTTAAATTCAACTATCAATATTGTAGTAAAACTCAATATAATGTTAAATTATAATTATTTACATATGCAAAAAATTTTATTCTCATTTATTTTTATTATTTTTACCAGGAATTTTTATCTTAATGTTTCTAAAATTCATTCTGTATTTAGTTATTCATAGGTAATCAAAAAAATGTTATTGCCTGCAGATTTAATTCATTAAAGTTTTTAACTTAGTATAACACTTTTCTCGACGTTAACTTATGTTTTTTTTTTTTTTGTTATAAATGTCTAGTCTAACGCATAAAAAATGTAAGCTATTTTCCTCTTAATATTTTTATTATTCTAAAATTACCTCATTCACATTAATTATCCAGATCACCAAATAAATTATCATTCAGAAAAATGAGGCAAGAATAGTATGAGGAAGTAGTTTCCACTCTAATAATTATAGTTAGAGTAATTTTTTGTGTATGACCTTACATTTTTCATAAATGATTAAATCTTTTTTTCATGACCAATACTACTGGTTTTTTCTGAAAGAAATTTCACATATGCTCCAATTGAAGTATAAACATTACTATTGATGGTTAGGAGTGCAAAAAGCATTCTTCATTGGCAATGCCAGCCCTCCTCCATTCACATTATATGGCTTAAATATTTAAATTTTAACCTTATATTTAGTATGAACTTGTAGGAATATGTTGTACACTTGAAGGATCAGAAATCCAGCTTTTAATTGCTTGGAACTAATGTACTGGATTTAGATTTCCTAACACTTATCCCAAATAATCCTAAAACAACTAATTTTCTTTTGGTTGCATGAATAGATGAAAATTTTTTTTAACTTATTACTATATGTAACTTTATGAGAAGGCTTTATTTAGTTTCCTCATCTTTCTCAATTTATATTAATTAGTGCATATTGTATACCTCATGAGAACAAGCAGTGTATTGCTTATTTAAATGTTCCTACCATACAAATCTTAGCACTCTACAATTATTATTTTGATTATTGTTCCTTAAGTAATAGGAAACAACAAATATTGAAGAACATACACCTTATGGTAATTCCTTTCCTGGCAAAAAGTTTTTGTTCTTTTTTGTATAATGAGTTTTGTTTTTAAAGTGCCTTAATTAGAGTTCATGCCTAATTTTTTCTAATATGATCATTTTCCAATAGCCTTACTGAGGGCTTTACTTCAGATACAAAAACTGAATTGAAATTTATAAAATCTTTTATGTTATTCATATAAAGTGAATAAAATACAAAAGGTAATTTTATGCAAATTTATGCACATACCTAGTCAGTTGTTCATTTCATTATATCTAAAATTATATCTAAAAGTGACATAGTATGTTTACAGTTAATCATTAATCTGATGTAATATTTTCATATCTAATTATGTATATATTACAATGTAATAATCATTAGGAATTTCTATTTTTACATTAAAGAAATTTAAATTTCCTATAACATAATACTAAATAGAGAAAAATTTATCTTTGTTATGTGAATTATTTCATTCCTTGGATATAATTTAATATTTGGTAATAAATACTTCTTTAAAGAGTCTAATTTATACTTTTTATTTCAGTTCATGATACACCTTACTTAATAGCTGTATTACCGTCATCAGTTGAAATACGACCCATTGAACCCCGTATTCAAGTTCAAAGTATAGATTTACAAAAGGCGAAGATGATTGTCACTAGTAAAAGGTGATATTAGTAGTTTTACATTTATGAAAATATGTTATCTGTATACAAAAAGTTGTATTTTTGAATTATGCTTATGATACATTGCTAATGAAATTTGTATGTTAAATGAAAGTTAATTTTAGTTAATATAGTATAGTAATTTCATTTTTTAATACTTTTTTAAATCTTATGTTCTTTTTATATTTTGTGTACTATGCTGTCTGATTATTGATTGTAGTACAATATTATATTGTGTATTATTGAATTACACATTATTTTTATGCTCTATATGTCTATATTCTTCCCCTCCTTTACATAGAGGCTGGGTATTTGTTGCTTCCAATTCAGATGTCTGGCTTTTGCATGCAGTAAATTTTCTTGAACAAATATCTCAACTCTTGTCACAAAAACAGTTTGAATTAGCTCTACGAATGGCTGTATGTATTAGAATTTGATTTTTATTTCCATAACATTACCAACTTATTATATCTAAAATTTTTAATTTTTTATTTGCATTAAATTTTATGAGAAAGTTTAGCCATAAATCATTTTATCAGTTCTTTAGATTTTCCATTGTTTTAAATTTGATCTTATTTCTGTTGTTTTAAGAATTGCTGCTATTTTATTTTAAATTCTTCCCTTTTTGATTTAGTTTTTGAAAATTTAACTATATGTGTATCTTACATAATTTATTTCCCTTATCCATGTTTTTTATGAAGCTTAAAATATCTCATTCATTATATAACGTAATAAGGACATAATTTGAAGATTTTTACAAAAATTGAAATTTAAATATTTTATTTTAATGATTATATATTTAAAATATTATAAGAATATGAAAATGCAAATTTTTAAAATAAAAGTTTTTATCATTTTATAAATTCGCATAATTTTAAGCCAGATTTACTTTAATTATAGAATAAAAAATATAAGCATTGTTTTTGGGATGTTTAAACTAAATTTTATACATAATAATCTCTTGATCATTAAGTGCGTGTGTATTCTCAAACACCAATTATTGATAATTTTCCTTAAAAGTATATTTAACTTTTTTTTATATTCCCTCTCCCTTCATTTTAGATATTAGATTACTTTTTTACAAAAACATAAGCGAGGTAAATTTTTGTTCTAAATTATTAATTTCCCATATCTAATAGTCTTTTTTTAATTTTATATTGCATGTATATGTTGTATAATTACTTAATAAATGTTTTTAAATACTGTTTTGAAATTAAATAACAGCTTACTTTGATAATGTTTTGTATAGTATTTTGATTTCTATAAATTTAACTTTTGAATTATTATAATTGTTGATTTGCATATGTTTATTTTTTAAATGTATTTACAACAAGCTTTAAATTTTATTGAAGTAATTATGATATAAAAGAATGAATTGTTTAATAACATCAGTCAGTAGGTTTTTGACTGTTGTTATTTAAAATAAGTTTTAATGTTAAATTTTAAGTTTTCTTATGCGTGAAAATTTTTATATTTTAGGCAATGACAAATGAATCAGAAGTAGAAAAAAAGCAACTTGTGCAAAGAATAGAAAACTTAAATGCATTTTATCTTTTTTTAAAACAAAATTTTACTGCTGCTATGGAATTATTCTTGAAGCTTGAAACAGGTATTCATTTTTATAATACAGTAAACATTGTTTTTACAAAATAGTAGGGACCAATAAATTAAAAAATTTTACAACTAATTTTTTTCCACCAAATTGTTCTTTACTTGTAAGAGCTATTTAATCTTTCTTTAGTATATACTGTATAAAAAAATGCAAAATGAAATTTATACTTAAAAACAATTCTTATCCTTTATTTTATTGGAAAAAAAAAATCAAAGTAATCATTTTTTGGATTTTAAAACTGCATTTTTAAGAAAATATTTTTCATTATTTCTCTCAATATGTTCTTATTCATTCATTTAATCATCTAATATTTACAATTACATTTGAATGAAGGTAGCTGTTCATAATTTGTAGGAATTAAAGTTTTCCAATAAAATCATTGATCCAAATTTCTGAAGTATAAAATAAATAATAAAAAGTTGCGAAAAATATCAAATAAAAATTATATGCAAATGAAAAATGCATGAGAATGCTTTCATAGAAAAGAGATTCTTTGAAATTTTAGTTTGTAAATGGCAGTTAAAATTATCATTGCATCTATGGGACCATGTTAGGCGCAAGTGACTAATTCATACAATTTTGAGTGCTCATAAATTACATGCCAATAGAAATAAGCATCTAATATTAACATAAAGAGCAAAAATTAAAGTGTATGATAAATTTTATTTTTCAATTATTTGGTAGTTAAATATATGGTAGAAAGCTAAAATAAATAGTAATTAAAATTGAATGCTTTAAGGATTTTTTTTCACTTTTATGAATTATATTGAAAATATTAATTTGTACTAAAAATAAACTGAAATTTAGTAACTTGTTGAGGTTAACTACTAGTACATTACAAAGGATAATTACTTTGTTTTTACTACAATCAGTGCATATTAAATAATTTTTTTAATTATTTAAGTTCTTTTAATTTTTATTCAGAGATATTAAATGTTTTATTTTTGAATTTAATTTACAAAACTGTTGAAGTGACTTATGTTTAGAATTACACAAATACAAAAAATTTATTGAAGTCTGAATGTTAAAATTCTGTAATTTTTAGTACTTTAATTGACCAATGGAGCCTCTTTTTTAACTCTTTTTTAAATAATGCAATTTTAAACTAGTCAACCCCTTTTCTTACAATTCAAATTCATGTTAATCATTTTAATTTTCTTTGATTAACATTTTTATAATTAAATCTGAGAACCTGAAAACCAAGATTGGATTCTACATTTCTGAGTGAATATATGAGATCTTCTATGCATCCAATACCAGGGAGAAAATAAAATTTAATGATTCCATTATCATTATTTTATTTTTTAAATTACATTTGAAGTTAATGATATTCTTTTTATTTGCATTGTTGTTGTAAATATCTGTGTTTTAATATTTATTGATTATAGTTTTTTGTAATCTTTACTAAGAATAAATATGATTTGTTGCAGGATTATGGCCTTATGGTACCTTTTTTGTTTAATTTTGACAAAAATAAAAAACATATTTATTGGAAATGAGTTGAATATCAAATGCTTTAGTATTTCACTACATACATTCTTCTATTAAACCAAATGAAATAGTTTTTCAAACAAAAAGAATGCTAGTTTATATTTCCTATACATGCCAACTTCAAAAGTTTAAAAGTTTGCTCTTATTTTATAGCCATGTTATTTATTATTACCTTATTTACATTTGCCTTATTTTACATTAACAGTTTAATCTTTCTTATGTTCTTATTTGTATTTCAAAAAAAAAAAAAAAAAAAAAAAAAAAAACCAAAAATACTCTAATAACATCTTGTTTCAAATTATAATAAACTAAATTCAGTGGCATGACATCACCATGGAGCCATGACTTACCGTGCCTATATGTGTTTTCTTGACTGAAAGTCCTGGGGTGCAAAGCATGTGTGTGGGTTACATGGTCAGCTTAACACAAAACCCCAGTGTTTAGTTTCCAAGCTTGCTTGGAGCTCAGTTTTTGTCAACCCACTGAAGAAATGAAAGGTTGATTTTGCGCAGCTCGAGGGTTAAACCTTGGGTCTCGTCTTGGAAGTGAAAAGCACTTAAGCCTTTAATACTTATCAATGTTCTTATTTATCTTTTATAAATCCTATCTGACTTATATGAGTATATTTCTGAATGTTCTTATTTCTCATTTATAAATCCTTTAACTTTTACAAGTATTTTTGTAAAGGTTGTTATTTAAAATGAACCACTTACTTTAAATAGTGTCTAAGTAAAAATATCAATTTAAAATTGTTATACTGCATTATGTTTTATAATCTTCCATAGTATTAACAATATCTTATATCATACCTAAAGTCTTATCCCCCCAAAAAATAGTAATGTTTTTAATTTTCAATGTTAATACAAGTTTTGATTAAAATGAACTACCTTAAAAATATTTTATTAAAAATTACTTTTCACATTCTTTCATTTTCCATTATATTCCATTACCATATCGAATAATAAGTTAATGTTGCATTTTTATCATCATTGACTCCATCATTGATCAATAAATGTTATTTTTACTATTTCCAGCAGCCCAATATTAATTTTAGTCCAATAAATGTTTATTATTTTATGCATGTTTATTATTTTTTAGTCAAATGAAAACAGTATGTTTTAACTGTTTTTTTCCTTTGAAAATATAGAGAGAGAAAGAGAAATTTTTTTAAGTTTGACTATCAAAATGCTAATATTTAAAAATATGATGTAAATTTCTGTACAAATTAGTGAAGACGTTTTAACATTTGAGCCCTCAATGCATAATTTCTTATCATTCAATATTCATACAAATTTGAATTTTATTGCAAATTTTGACTTGCAGTTAAGCTTTTTGTAATGATTATTTCTTGATTTCATATATATATATATATATATATATATATATATATATATAATCAAGATGCATATAATTTACTCGAATTCATTATTATAGACCCTTCTCATGTGATTGGCTTATTTCCAAATTTGCTACCTGATGAATTTCGAAGTAGTCTTGAATATCCTGAAAAGCTTCCGAATTTGACAGAGACAGAATTAGAAACTGGATTGCTGGCCTTAACTGATTATTTAGTTGAAGTTTGTATTCTAGATATTTAAATAAGTTATTGGATTAAAGGAAAATGATAAATAAATATGGTGCATATTTATTACATAAATTTGCTAATAATTTATGTTTTAAAAAATTAATAATTAAAGTGCGGGGAACTATATCTTCAAAATCTTATTTGCATTTTAGAAACTAATTGGAAATATTTTAACCAATGGTTTTTAGTATAAAGGAAATATTTTACTGATGTATTTTTATTTCTATATCAAAAATAAAAATATCTGCATATACATCAGTAAAATATTATTTCTTTTTTTCAGAAACTAATTCGAAAAATTTAACCATTGATTTTACTTAAAGTAAAATGCTGAATTAAGAACATATTTTCCTGGTGTATATGCAAACATTTTTATTTTATATTCTAAAAATTAATGCTTTTTATAGATTTTAAATGTAATCTAAAACCTTAATAGATTTTTCTAAAGAAAGTACTAACCAGTTTGACTTAAATTTTATTATGATGACTTTTAAAATAATAAAATGTAGGCAAAATAAAAAACTATCATTTGTTTTGTGAAAGAGCAATCTCTTAAGTAAAAAGGAATTTTAAATAGCTTCTATTTGATATTGTATTGATTCTGTGTGGTATTCAGCAAATTTGAACCAAATTAAGTGTTGAATTAAATGCTCTAGTGTTCTAGTTTAACTATTTGTAAATTTTTTTCCTATCTTGGACATTAATCTTTATAATGATTCAGAATTTACTGTAAACTATAACAACAGTTCAATTAGCACTTGGATGCAAAAAAGTAACAACCTAAAAACAAACAAATAAACCTGTTAATAATCGATATTATTAAGGTGTACAAAAACAATTTTCTTTAACTATTTACTAAAAATTACTTCAAAATAAAAAAATATCTGATTAATATATTTAGTTACTATTTTTTTTAATTTTCTAATACTAGTTACTATTAATTCCAGTTTTTATTACAGAATTTGAAAAATTCAAGTTAAAAGAAGTGCAATACTTAAGTGTCAATTTCATTTTTATTTTACACTAAAATTTTAAGATTTTTGTGTTTTATCTATAAAATTAAAAAATAACCAAATATTTTATTTCATTGTTATAAAAAAGTTATATTTTGTTTAAAAAATATTTTACATGTGTGACTGTAATATAAAATTCTATATTTACTTGTTTATAACTTTATATCTGACATGAGATCAAATATTTTTAGGGATATATTGGCCATAATAAATTTTTTGTAACATAATAAAAATGTTATAAATATTTAAAATATGAAAAAAATAATAAAAAAAATTCTTCTCAAAATATTTGTGGAGATATCATCATTTCGTTCATGTAACATGTTGATTTTACTGTAATATGAATGCAAAATCATTTCACAATGGTTAATTTTAACAAACTAAACAAAAATAAATATGTTATGTGAATCATAAGCTTCATATATTTTTTATATTCATTTTTTTTTATTTAAAGTTAAAGCAGAATTTTTTTACTGTGATTACACTTAAGTGTCTCTTTCTAATATGAAATTATTTTTGATAATAATTATCATGCTATTTTACTAATTTAGCTAATTTTTGTTCAGGTTCGATGTAGATTACTGTCTGATAACAATAGTTCAGTGCCTTCAATGACTGCAATCATGGAACCAGGAAAAACAAAAATTCGTTCAAAGAAGCAACTATTGCAAATAATTGATACGACCTTGTTAAAGTGCTACCTAAAGGTATATGATGCGAATGCATTTACAATATTAATCTGTTAAAAAATTTTTATTTGTCTTACTTTTTTAATTCGTCAAAACTATCCTGCAGAGAAGACTTTGCAGGCCCGCATCTGCTAGCCCTGATTACAATCATCTGTTCATGAAACATTATATATTGATCTACAAATCTTTTAAGATTCCAATATGCAACTGATTGAATGCTGATTACAAATTGCTGGGAGTAATCATGTTGCATGTTGTAATGAAAATGGGCATATTTTATCACATTTCTGATGCAAAAGTGCCTTTTTTGCAGAAAAACTAAACCTGATGAATTTAAAATATTAAATACGGTTATTCACAAAAAATTAACTTTCCTACCACGTATCTTTCACCTCTGTTTAAAATTACCCAATATTTGAAAGTTTGCTTAATGTTCTGAAGGTGCTCTCCAGTACCTCTTTGTCTTGCAGATTATAAAGGACCACTTTGTGAATATCAATCTATTTTATCTTGAATTGACTAAGGTAATGCAATTTATTTATCAGCAATCATGCATATTACAGAAATTAGATCCTCTACATCACTCAGTTTTGCATATTTTTTTCTGCAGTAAAGCCTTTACGGGATTTGTAACCAATTACCTCTTAAACTGAAATATAAATAGTTGTCTCTAAATTATTATTTAATTTCATTCCATCCCATCCGCTATTAATTTGTAGGTCTTGGTGTCATTATAGTCTTAGTGTTAAAAAATTATTGTTCAATGATAAGCAAACCAAACCTTACCTCTCTAAGAGTCATAGAATATATAATGCATATGCATTTAATACATTATGATTTTACAAATGTATAAACTATTAACTAGTTTTGTCTTCATCTGAGTTCCCTGATTTATGAATCCAAATGACAGATTGAAATTTCCATTGAATATTCCTTCTGTTAATGTAATCAATCCTTTTGTTGGATATAATAAATCAGCTAGATCCCTTTTATTTTGTAACAGTTATTCTCATTTATTTGTTATCAGTATTCCTCCTTCATTTCTGTATTTACAGATGATTCAAAATCAAGTAATGTTGGTTGTGGTATTGTTGGAAATACAATTTATAGTATGAACTATCATGTTCTGTTTACACATCCAAAGCTTTTATTATTGTATGTGCGCTAGAAATAATATGATCGAACTGTCATTGAAAGTATCTCATCTGTACAGATGGCAAGAATGTGATAATGAATGTCTAGTTAATTTGGAAATATTTAATATTCAAATTTCATGGAAAACAAGATTTACTTTCTTGGTTTATTGAATTTTAAATTGTCAATATTTGCAACAATGAATTTGCAAACAATGTTGCTAAAAATGCTACTGACTTTTTACATTAATACTTTGTGACTTAAATCAAATTGTCAAAGATTTTATTTTTACCTATCGGCAAAAGATTTTGGATGTGCTAATTGACAACAAATTATATAATATGTTCTTTCACATTTTTTGTTGCCAGTTATTCCTATATGTAGGGATGATGTTAAGTTTATATATCTTTGGTATTTAATTTATAGAAGCATTTATTGTCTCAGGGTGCTTCAATTTGTGAAATGAGTAATGAACAGACAATTAGAATATAGTTTACGTATTCAGTACATCATATTTTTATTGCCTTTTCTAATTTCTATGGTTTACTCCTAACAATTTTTAATAGCACAATTTTAAGTTTACAAAATTTAATTGGGTTAAAATTAGAAAATCCTTTGAATTTTCTGTGCATGTAATTTGTTTTTAAACTCTCTTTAAGCTTTTATCCATTTTGTATTTTATATAAACTTTCATGGAATATTTTAATACATTACCCTTTGTTGAATTTTTCATTAACTTCAGAGTTTCTAGTTTTACTTACTGTGCAGTGCAAATTTGCCTAATATTGGATTTTGTCAACCGGCACAAAATAAATCACTTAATTAATTTGCATACAATTGGAAGTCTAATATTTACATCAACTGTGTATTGTTGCCTTCACAGTTGAGTATTAAATTTATGATATTTCTGTATATTTATTAAAACAAAAGAGTTAATATATATATATATATATATATATATATATATATATATATATATATATATATATATCAATTGTATTGTTATTTATTGCTCATTTTTATTAATTAATTTTAGATTTTGCTAGCAAAATTACTTAAAAATACTACTTATACTTATATATTACTAAAATTACTACTACAAAACTCAGAAATTTGCTGATACTTCAAGTTCCAATCATACTTATAAAAGGAAACACATTTAATTGATCCAATGTATATTTATTGGAAGGGTTTTTTTAATGGCTACACTGACTTCTACTTGATTCTGCAATTTACTGTAAGTCAGTAATTTCATGGAAAGTATATTTTTGTTCAAATATTAATCCTTATGTAATTTGAGATGACTGGGTAACTTTTTCAGTTTACAATGTAATAATGCTTAATAGCATTAATGGTATTGATGACTGACATTACATTAACAGTATTGATGATGAAGTGATAGCGAATTAATTTCAAGAGATTATATATTGAAGAGTGATAATGTCTTTCAAATCTTATTCAGATTATGCATGTCTAGAGAGATATATTATCATTTCCAACAAATCTTTAGCAACACTTCAGATTCTTAGAACCATAGTACAACAGTGATCTTTAATGTTAGCTGTATTTTAATTAAGCATATATTGAGTATTATTGATGTAGCTATTACAGTCTAACACACTCTATTTTAAAAAACTACTTTTTGCATTTTACTATTTGTTTTCCAAGACCAGATTTCATTAGTTTTTGAAAATTATTAATCTTACTGTGTAAATTTTTTCTCTAATTTTTAAAGCTTTAATTGGTTGATACTTTTACAACATTTCAATTAATAAAAAAGTACACCATTTTCCTAACTTTTCATTAATTTTTAAAATTATTGAATTACAATGCCATATTTTCAGTGCAATAAATTAAAAATTTTTCACAACTATTCTTTTTGAAGTAATATTTTGAATTATTTTTTTCAGACAAATGATGGCTTAGTAGCATCATTATTAAGAATGAAGGAAAATTATTGTCATATAGATGAATCAGAGAGAGCATTAAAAATGCATCAAAAATATCGTGAATTAATTATACTTTATGATAAAAAAGGCATGCACAGGAAAGGTATATCAGCTTTTTATTTGCTTAAATTTTTTTAGAAATGTTAAAACTTCCAGACAATTTTATAGGTGATGATTTTCATTTAAAATTATGTAATTAATTGTATAATATAATTTTGTGTTCAATTATAAAATTGTGTAACCATTTTATAAATCTAAAATGTTTATATATGCAAATAAAAAAGCATTTATATATATGCCTAAAAATGCATTTGAGTAAGAGTAACTTTCATATTTTTATTTATTGCTATTTGCACGAATTTGATCACTGGTTATTATTATTATTATTATTTTATAATTTTTTTCTTCATATCATATTCTTGATCTAAAATTATATATATATATATATATATATATATATATATATATATATATTGATTTTAGAATATGATCTAAAATCATATTTTTTATAATGCACTGTTTTGTATTTTATTTCTAGTAAGTAGTTCATTTTTGTACTGCTTTCAGTATAACAAGTATTAATGCAAATATAATTCTTTCAGATTTTCAAACATTTTGTTGGTGCATAAATATTAATACTCAGAGTCATACTTGTAAAGATTGATTCTGCCTGTGTAACAATCTAAATAATTCATGTAAAAATATTTGCATATAATTCTGTATTACTTTTAAATGATTTAATGTTTATCTTAATTTTGAAATCAAATTTCAAATTGTGCAAAATTTCAATTAAATTTATAATATTTTTATAGTGTTGAAGTAGTTTTTTATATTAAATAAAAACTTGTAAAAAGATGTTGAAGTTTATTTTATTTTTTATTCTTATAATTTAATTTATAATTTTCAACTTTTGTGAATATGTAATAAAAATGTAAATATTTTAAATAATACTTATAAAATGAATTTTAATAAAAATTTAATGGATTGTTATAATAGTTTTTGATAATGATATAACAATAACTGCATTTCTTTTAAATTCTTTATATTATTTAAATTTAATATTATAATTTAAATTATTATTGATTGAAAGAATTTATTTTCAACTGTTTATATATTTTATGCAATTGTAAATTTTACATATTTACATGTGTCTAATTATGATTGCTTATAACTATTTTATTTTAGAAATAATTGTTTCTATTTTACAGCACTGGAACTTTTAATGCGGCATGCTAAAAAACATGATTCTCCTTTATTTGGACATGAGAGAACTATTCAGTATTTGCAGCAATTAGGTAACTAAATAATTCTGGTATTAACTTTTAATAATTTATTGGCAATACATTTAAGCTCTATTTAGAACTTAATATGTAAAAAACATGTTTGAATTAAGTAATTTCACATGTTATTTGTTAATTTTTAATTATATGTAACATAAATATTAAATTAATTTTTAAATTACCTGAACATTATTAAGTTTGAATTTTTTTTATCTGATATTGTTATAAAATTGCAATAAATTATTTTTTTAGCTGAAAATATTTTAATTTTAGTGTTTGCAACAATTTGAAATTCATTTTTTTATTTTAAAATGGTATTCAATGTATTAAATTCAAAGCATTGAATATTATTTTCATGGATTTTGTGCTTTTGTTTTAATATTTTGTAATGTAAAAGTTAAGAACTGAAATAATTGCAAAAAGTTAAAAACTGAAAGCATTTGAATTCAATTTAATAATTAAAACTTTGTTATTATAGAAATAAATAGTTATATGTTTAACTTAACAAATACTGAGAGCAATATTTTTCATCATGTTTATTCCTGTAAACTTAAAAAAAAAATTAATATTGTCACAAATTTTGTAGACATCTTTAAATAGCTTTATTAAATAAAATAGAACAGTAAGCTTCTATGACAAAACAAGCATTAGAAACCAAATTTTATGATAGTGTTTTCAAGCCCCTTAAAATTATTTCTTTGTAAGTTAGTTTGTCTAAAATTAGAGAAACTATTAAAGAAAATATAGATCTAATTTTGCTGAATTGGCAAAAAGAGTCTTATTAGTTATTCTAACTTTCATTAATAAATTTATTTCAATAATCTTTTGAAATAATGATTGCATTTATGTATTTCCATGTGTAATTTATAATATTTAAGCTTGTATTATGTGATATATTAACATTTAAAATGAAATAAATAATGCTACATATAGCTTTTCAGCTAAAAACTGTTATGATGCTCATTTGAATATCCACTATGCATTACCTTTCAAAATAACTTTTCTTAATAGTTGATCTTATTTGCACTGTATCTAATAATCTTATATGTTAATGCATTGTATATAATAATTTATAGGTGTGAGTGAAGAAAGCAAAAATAAAATATTTATTTACTGAATTTCAATAGCTTCTAATAACAAATCAGGGAGTTTGTGTGGCAGGCTAAGGTCCACCCTAGGCTATAGTGCAAATAAAAAAGACTATTGCATTGAATCCAAAAACATTGCAATAAACAAAATAGTTGAATAAAAAATCTGCTAAGTACAAAAACACTTAACACACTTATTACAGGTTATCTTTCTTAGAATAGTCTTATTGAAGCCAAAAATAAATATTTCTGTTTACATTTATTTTGTAAAAATTAATAAAAAATTATCTATATGCATTTTTTGATATTTGTGATTATATAATTCTGATAAAACAATTTGATAATAATCAGTTGCATATATTATGATTTATCAAGAATTTAGAAATAAATTTTAGATAAAAAATGGCAGAGATTATTTTTATAGTATGTACCACTGATTCTCTTGTTTGATAATTGGAAGTTATAGATAAATATTTGCTATTTAGTTTCTATATTAACTCCTGCTAAATAATAATATTATTGTGATTACATTATTTTATCAGGAGCTGAACATATTGATTTGATATTTGAATTTGCAAAATGGGTTTTGAAAGAACATCCTGAAGATGGATTAAAAGTGTGTAAATCACTTTTCATTATTTTTTTAAAAATATTTTAAGCCATTTAATACATGATTCAAATTGACTATTAAAATGAAGAAATAAATGTAATGTATATATTTATATAGAATATGTATTTTTCATTGTTCATATATTTTTAAAAAATATTACATATATAAATTAATTTCTTGAATGTTTAAAGAACTTGAATTTTCAGGTTATACAAGATAAAGTTAAATTTTGTTTTAAAATCAATCAATATGCATAAGAAAGAATTTGTTTTACTGCTAAGGCAATATTATTAACTTATTATTTATTTGAGGAATTTTAATTCTTACATTTCAAATTAAAAAATAAGTATTTGATGGCTTATGACAACATGATTTTATTCATGTATATATAATTAAACTCATTTATTTTGAAGATCTTTTAAAAATATACCAAACTGTAAGTTAATATGAAGTTCACATAATTGACTGATTATAATTAATTTTGTATGTTTTAATGGTTGTATAACAATACATTTTTTCTAAAAGTCAGAAATTTAATTAAAAAAAATTACATATCTAATTTGAAATTGCGTAAGGTGCTGTTGCTTATTTTGCGCTCCATTCATATCAGTAGTGAGGTATGAGAACTCATAAAAATAATCAATTGTGAGCAATTTTTAATTAATTTAATTCATTATAAATTTTGATATTTATCTCAAAGGTGTTTTATGCCTCAACTTGTTTGAATGAATAAAACTTATTGCACTAAATTTTTTCGTTTTTCTTCAATTTATAATTTAAATTGAAGAAAAGATTTGTATTTTTGCATTTACATTATATTTTAAGATTTTTATAATTAGTTATTTTATTAATTTAAAGAAAATCTCTATCATAAGAAATATGAAAATTAAGGGCAATACATTGATTCTAAGTCAAAAAAAAACTATATTTTCATCTGACAAATCCATTATTAAAGTCAGCATATTCATTCAAGCTTTTTCATATTATTTTTGATATTACCTTTGGTTTCACCGAACAGTGTTTCTATTTTGAACTAATATTGAATAAATTAGACAAAATTATTCTTTTTTTACTTTATTTCATAATTGATTGACGTAAAAGTAAAAATGATATATAGTGATAATTAAGCATTATTTTATGCTAAGTAACTTGTGAGTAAGGCTTCACTATAACTGGAAAAAATTGTAAACAATAAGCATAAGCAAAATTTTGTTTTTAAATTACAAAGATTATGATTCCATGCTGTATTTGAAAGTGTGAAATAGTATCTAATTACAATATTATCATTAATAAATATTTGTAAAAGTAACCTAAGATTGAAAAAGTCTATTTCTATGCGTTTTATTGATATATGTTCATGACAAACTGTACACTTAATTTACAACAATTTGTATCTTGGATTTTCAAATGAAAGTGTTATACTATTCAAACTTCTTATAACGTCAAATTTTCCATTGTTTTCTAATGAAAATTTTTAATTTGAATGATAAAAAAAATTTGAGTTTGTTTTATTATGTAATTCATGACTTTCAAAATATTATAAAATTTATTTATTTGTAGATGTGCAATGAATAAGGTATTGATGCATTGTGATAAATATTTTCTCTCTAGACAGAAAATTAGTATGTTTTACACCAGTCTTAAAAAATTTTTATGAAATCAGTTTATGTGATCAATTATATTTTTTGTGTGTGGGATTAATAAATAATAAGAATTAAACTAATAAATACAGAGAAATTCATTTTTATTATAATTAAGGAAGCTATATATAAGATCCATATTTAAAATCATGCACTGTTAGAATTGTTCACAAGCATTTCTTCTTATATTATGTATTGAATACTGACATAATATTAATACCTGGGGATTTTATTATAATAATATCATCATTAAAGAGTGATATTGTTATTAGAAAATACTTCATGTTAAAACTTTGTTTTAAAAAAACTTATATTTTTGCTATTTCTATTTTTATTAATTATTTATTTTTACTTTGGTAATGAATTATCAAATGATTACATATTAATAGCAGTTAATTAATTCAGTACACATAAATAATATGGTTGTTTCAAAGAAAAAGTAAATAGAAAAGTAAGAATCTTCTATATTTTGTTGCAGTGGAAACATTAAATCTTAAAAATTATTAAAATATTTAATAAAAATATTGATGAATAATATTCTGTAACAGTTAGAATAATGGTAACTTTGAAATGCTTTTAAATTTTATTCCAGATATTTGCTGAAGAAATTACAGAAGCAGAACATTTGCCACGTTCACAAGTACTACAATATTTATGTGATATAGAACCAGATTTGGTTATTCCATATTTGGTAAATAAATTTTAATAATTGTATAGAGTTTTTATACTTTTAATTTGTTTATTATAAGTCTATACTATTATTTTGTTTATGCAAATATATTGGTCATTATTATGATGATAATTTTTAATAGGAATTCATTATACATGTATGGAATGAAGAAAGCAGTATTTTTCACAACACATTAGTGAATAAATATTGTGAGAAGATTTTATCTCTACTTAATGAATACAGAGTATCACTTCCAGAAGGTATTTTAATTTTCATTTTTCTGTGGGGAGGGAGTGAAGGATTTGTTTAATAAAAAGCAAATAAGTTTGTTACTATACTCATAAGCTTGCTTAAATAAATTTCTTATGTTAGTTAAGCTTCAAAAATATATTCAAGCATCCAAGTGAGAATTATATAATCTGTATACAATTGTACCACATTGCTGTTATATTTATTTGCATTTATATTTAGTTAGTTAATTTCATTTTATATATTTTAAATTTAATTTTGTGTAATAAGAGTAATGGAACATCAATGAATTCAGGATGAAATATCTATCAATAATTTTGCTCAAAAACTTATAAAAGTTAATGCATTGGAAGGATTTTAGCTTAATTGCAGCTCTGAAAATGCCCTATCTGATAATAATAACATTGTGTATGATCTTAGTGAAAACTACCTTAACATTTCCACCTTCAAAATTCAGTGAAACATAAAAGCAATTAAAAATTCATTAATATATCAAAAAATTGAATGTTTCCAAGTTTGGCATGGAGGGCTAATACATTAATCTATATTACTTAAAAGTGTGTTACTTCATTGTTTGAATTTGTAACACTTTCTCTTGGAAATGCTACTGTGGTATTAATATGGAATAATAGCAGCATGAAATCTCTAACTGTTAACCTCTTAACTTTAAGAAGGATATTTAAATTTTTATTAGTTACCTCTTGAGAATCATACTTGCATACTTATAATACTTGTATTAAAATTTTCTATAAGTCCAATTTCTCATTTGTTGTGTAAATCATTGCAAAAATTCTTATATGTCATATTAATTTTTATATCTTCCTTTAAATATAATTAGCAATAAATTTATTAAAGATGTGTAACACTGGGATTTTATATTAATTATAAATGCTTTCACTTATATCTAAAAGAATGCTTGTTAACTTTTGAATATATTTCATTCTTACAAGAATTTTAGATTGTTTCTGCATTTTTATATGTGTATGATATACTGACATTTTTAAATTTTTAAGGCCACCCACCTGCTCCTGCTGGACAAGAGCCAGGTGAACTTGGCGAGTTGCGCAGAAAGTTACTAGCTTTCTTAGAAGAATCAAAGTATTGTACGGTAGAAAGATTTGCTACTTACATGATGAATAAAGGTAATTTTTTTTTATCAAAATAAAGAATTTTTATTTTTATCACAATATGATCATGCATTTATCTCTGGATTGATAGTTATATTAACTTATTGTATAAATCGAATGAAATTAAACAAGGATAATTTAATATTACAAGTTAGTTCAAGCTTAATGTGGTGGCTGCATGAATAATAAATGCAGATGGACTTTGGAATGCACTAATTAATTAACAGGTTAAGCTCTATCATAATCTGATTCTTATTAATTTTAAACAAATTCAAGTGACAAGTTTACATTTGAATTATCAGTAATATTTCCTCAACATCAGCTACTGGATATTAGGCTTAACCAGTATTTAATATTCATAGATTTACTTTGATTAAGTCAATGAAATCGCCATGTTAAAGAATTGCATAGCTGCCAACTTATACTTGTGATAAATGTTTAATAGTGTGACACTTCACTCACTCTCTTCCTTTCTGAGAATATCTCTAGTAAGGAGAAGGAAGGAAAGTTAGACACTTGATTTTGAACTCTTTGGATGTGTTTCAGTCATCCTTTTAATTTAATGTTTCTGTTTGTTATTGTGTGTAATTTAACTTTGAATAATTAAATTATTGTTACACTAAAGGCTGTTTTGATTAAACTCACAACCACCAGTCACAATACGCTTTTAAAAATATTTAACTTAATTCTGTCTATAACTTCTATTAGATAAGGATCTAAGCTAATAAATATTAATAAGTTTTTAAGTTGATTTAACTTAATTAAAAAATAATATTTTAATTCAAAAATTATTTATTAATTTATTTCATTAAAATATTTAAGTGTTTATGAGAGATAAAATCAATATCCACATCTGCATCCATGAATTTTTAATTCCTGATATTTCATTTTGTTGACTCTCAACAGCTATCTAATATCAATATTGAAAATATTTTGTCAACTAAATACATTGTAAAAGATTATAGTTATATATTAGAATTTCTTTTATTAATAAATTTCTTATCTGAAATTATGTCCTTCAATGTTATGTTGTACTTGAATTCAGTATTCTGATAGAAAGTAATGTAAAATCACTGTCATTTATGATTCACTTGTTATACAACAGAAATCAATAAGTAAGGCTAAATATATAAAATGTTCTTTTTTTAATGTTAAACAACATTAGAATTTTAGTATCATAATTCATATTATTTATAGTTTATTTACATAATATGGAAAATTTTATTTTAAATTGTAATTTTATTTTTATATTGTCAGATTCTCTATTTCATGTCATGAATTGTCATGAATCTTACAAATTGTCATGAATCTTTAATTAGATTGTCATAAATTTTATTACAGTTAAATATCATTTTTATCAGCTTGCATGGTTAGATATTTATTTAAAAGTTACTTTAGCAATTTATAAATTTCAAATAAATGTAAAGGAAATAACAGTCCTAACTTTTATTATTAAGTAAAGTGTTTTTTTAATTTCTTTCTAATAGGCTTGTATGATGAGGGAGCTGTTATTTTAGGAAAATTAGGGAGACATGAAGAAGCACTCACCATTTATATTCATATTTTACAAAATTATAATAAAGCTGAAAGGTAAACACATATATTGAGTAAATCAATTGCAGATTTTAAAATTTAAATAGGATTGAAATTAAATAATTAAATTTGATTTTTTATAGTTATTGCAAGAAACACTATCACAAAGACAAGCCAGGAAATCAAGATGTAAGCTAATATCATCTTGTTATTAATTACAGTAATTTTATACTCATTGTTTTATATTTGTAAATTTTTATTTTATAAAATAAAGCAGATATCAGAATACATATTATATAACTTGATTTTATCTAAATTTTCATATATTTTATTTCTTAAATTGATAAATTTTATTTGGCTACCAAAGAATTTCACATTTCTCTCAAAGCATCCTTATTTTACTAGAGAATAGAAGAAAATATTTTGTGTGCATATGTTTCTTTACAAACTTTGTTTTTGTAGTACAATTTGCCTTTTTTAAAAACTTTTTTTATTTAACTATTGAAATAAGCAATTTTTAAAAAGAAAAATACTTTTTATTATTTATCAATATAAAAGTTAAGGATCTTTTGAGAAAAAAATATAAGCATTAATTTTATTCATGTCTACTCTCATTTTCATCTGGTGTAAAAAAGTTACATAAAGTACGTAAAAATTAAATACAGAGCCACTAATAATGTGGGAGTGTTTTTTGAACTGCTCATTATGAATAATATTTTGAAGCTACTTTTATAATTACATTATTTTTGTACTCGTTTTTTAAGGTGAACTTGTAATGAAAAGATCACAAATAATACACAAATCATTCCCTGCAAAAATATCTCAATTTTTTAGAGAAAAGTAAAATACATTATGTTTTTTTAATTTTTTTTATTAAATTTATGAATGAAATATAATTTTCAACTTTGTTTATAACTAATTTCATTTGTTTAAAAATCAAAAAATTGCTTATTCATTCATTAAAAAATTAATAATTTTTAAGATTTTAATCTTATTCTTGGAAATGAGCTTTTGAACAAGCTGTTTGACTTAACTGCAAGATCATATATATTATTATTTATGAGACCAATAAATTTTTCGTTATGGTTTGTGTCTCTATATTTTTGTTACTGAATGATTGAAATACATGCACATATTCTTTCAGTGATTTTAATGAAAAATATTGTAAGCATATTTATTCTTTTAGGTTTATCTAATTTTACTAAAATTGTATTTACCATCAAATGAAAACCAAAAAATGAATATCCCAGCTGTTGGTTATGTTCCAGTTCCTCAACCAAACATTGAAAGAGCTATTAATATTTTAAAAGAATATTCCTCCAAAATTGATTCCTTTAAAGTAAGTAATTATGCAATAAATAAATTCTACTGTACCACATTTCTTCCTTTTTGTGCTTGTTATAAAATTGCTGTATTTTATTATTGTTGAAACTCACTTTTGTTGCATATATGATTGCATGCAATAATGTTTCAAAATGATAACCTCATTTCATTAAACTTATGTATTTTTCTGACACAGATGTTGTTAAAGTACTACATTTTCTAAGTTGATCCACTTATTATTAAGTCATTATCTTAAAAGTAGATATAGTAATACAGTAGTCCCTTCCACATTTATAGTAGTTATATTAATTTAATAATATAATACTTACATTAAATTTAATTGCAAAATGCCCTATATTTTATTATGTATATTTTGTTCTATGTGTATAGAAAATTCAAATTTTTTGAAATGCTGTGATGTAAGAAATATTTTTATTTTAGGCATTAAGTTTATTACCCTCCATTATACCAGTAAGTGATGTGAAAAATTTCTTAGAATGTGTACTTCATAGTATGCAAAGCCGAAAATATGATGTGCAATTAACTAAATCTCTTTTATATGCTGAGCATTTACAAGTAAGAAATAATTTAATCAGTATCTACAGCATATTCTACAGAATATGTTTATTAATTTTTTTTAGTAAGGAAAATGTTTCATAATAAAGGTTAATTTAAAAATTCTTATATTTAAATAGATTTAAATATTTATACAAAATTTCAAATTTTGTTTTAAGCTTGTATTTTTCTATGTTCATAATCTACATTGTAAGTTCTACAGTAACATGCTCATACTTTTTTTTATTATTTATAAAGTGTAAACATTTATTTTAGTGATAGCTCAGTTATAAAAATTTTGAAATGGTTTCATCACTTTGAATATTTTTTCCTTGAATTTTCTAATAAAACTATACATGGCACCACAATACAGGTATAAGACTCTTAAATTCTTTTTAACCTCCTGATATATTTCTTTATTAGATAACTGATCTGATTTCATTAATGATTTAACTTCCTTAGTCATCTCTTCATTTGCTATTTTTGTAAGTTCATCAGTTCTATAATCATTGATACTTGTATGTAACAATGTAAATAAGATTTATATATGAAACTTCAATTACATTTTAAAATTGGCAATCTTAGCTATTATGGCATTGCATTTCTTCTAGAATTGTTTTAAGAAATTTTCATTAAATAAAGAAATAAATATATATTTTATTCTTTACCTGTTTTTTGACTTCAATTTTCTTTAAAATTCCCTTAAAATTGAATTTGAGAAATTAATAGATTGCTTTGCAAATTATGCATGCTATAAAAAACAATGTTTTTTTAGTTTGCAATTAAATTTGGAAATAAAAAAAATATTTTCAGCTGTTTAGTATAAATTAATTTTCTTATACACATTCAAGCTATATGGGTGTATGAACTCTTTTAATCTGTGCAACAAAAAATAATTAAAATAAATTTTTACATATTTATTTATAACCTTATATAGTTAATACATTTATGAAATATCTTAATTTTTGCATTTTAAATTTATTTTGTGCCTCAAAAGTTAAATATTTTTAGAATACATTTGAATGAAATTTAGTGTGAATATGACACATGGGCCTGATATTCTTTAAAAAAATTTATAAATTTTTATTTTTTAAAATTATGTTTTTAATATAGTTTTTAATACTAATAATAATTAATAAGAAAAGTTTTAAAATATGTATTGTCCATATTAAAAAGTGAACTTAAAATACTGAAATATTATGTTATATACTTTTGTATTTGCATTATTATTTAACTTTTAATATTAAAAATTTCACGAGAAAGGCAAAAACAAAATTACATTTTATTAAAATAAATATTTATTTCAATAAAAATATTTTTAACTATCAAATATCTTATTTAAATTCTTTGATCACATATAAATCTAAAATCAAACTTTCAAATTGCAGCAAAATATACTTTGTCAAAAAAAAAAAAAAAAAAAAAAAAAAATGAAAATGAAAATACATGGAAATATTTTTGTCAAATGAAGTTTAAATATCATATCCTTAGAATGTAAATTTAGGTAAAATTAAATTGTTTTTGTTATACAAAATTCAAATTTTGTTTTTCCTTAATTTTCTGAGGTGACTTCTAAAACTATTGTATTTTTTTTTTTTATCTTAAGCTGTAAAATGATTGAGTATTTGAATTCTTTTGTGAATTTAATGAAAAAAGTGAAAAAGGAATAAAAAATGTGCGACAAAAATTCACAAACAAGCATATAAAAGTATAAATATTTTTTTTATTAACTGATTTTCTGTAGACTATTGCTATTTGTATTTACTCTACCCTTTTTATGGTTAACAAGAAATGTTTTCTGTTTTTGAGTTAATATGGTTTTAATTTTAAGCCCTTGAAAATATGACATTATGAGTTTTTTTTTTTTTTTTGGAACATTATGTTCTTAGAAAATAAAAAACTGTTTAAAAATATTTTATAACTATATTTTATAAGAGATGTCCCTGTTATAATAATAGCATATTTTAGAATCGACCCATTTGCATTAAGATTGTTGAGAATATTATAAGGAGTTGTAATATCCTGATTGATGAATGGTTTATATTCTGGTATTCACAATTATATTCCCAAGGTCTATCTACATGATTCACTGAATCAATATACAGAAATTTTACATTTTTAACATTTATTGCTTTTGTTAATAAAAATATTATTTTTGCTTAAGGTAAAAGCCAGGAGCATTCATTTTCATTCTTATAAGTTGACTATAACTGATAGTAATATGTGCAGGGTTTGCCAGAAACGAATTGGTAAAAGGTAAGTTTATGTCTATAATTAATGCATAATTATAAAACTAATGTATATGTCTATAATTAATATTAAAGGAGTATCATAAGTATATAATATGCCTGTATCTATTTTCATTCATGTATACTTATTTAATATTTAAAAGTGGCAAATTAACCATCAGAAAATAATTGTTTTTATAGTAATTTAGTATTTGCATTAAAAATTTAAAAATATATAAAAAATTTAAAAAATTGCAAATTTTATGTTTTTTTAATAATTTTTTAATCAGTTCATTTTTATATTATTAATAACCAGTTGTCTATTAAGTCACATGTGGTGTTTTTTAAAAGTATCAAGGGTGGCAAAATGTCTTTATAAAAAATAAGTAAAACAATGTGGTGATTATCACTGTAAATGACATTATGAAGAATTTAACATTCATTCTTGTATTCTTTTATGTCCTTATATACAGATAGACTCGCACTTTTGTTGGGTGTATACTATTTTCACAAATATGTATCATATTGTTAAAACTATACACAAATGAGAGTGAAGAAATAGAAGATATGAATAGGACAGAACTATTAATTAAAAGTTGTTTTGGGTAAAATCATAATAAAAATAATGGATAGATGTACCCTTGTCCTTTTTCTGTAACATACCTTTCAGGGTAACTTTTATTTTACCTATAACTAAAAAAACATTTTGGTTATTAGTAAAATCTTTAAACAAATATCACTCTTGCTTTCAGTTTAACAGTTTGCAGGTTTAATTCCAAACTCATGCGACTTTTCATAATAGTTTGAAATTAAATTTCAACTGTAGGTTCTTATATGATTAATCTCTATTAAAAATCAGTTCTAAGCAATTTAGCCATTATTCTTTTATAAGAAAGACTTTCTTTCTTAAATTGCAGAATAAAATTTAAGTTAATTGGTTATTTAAATCTTGAATTTGAATGAATAAAAGAAAGTAATGAAGCATATTAAATTAGTATTTTAATGTGTTACTTTTTATTTATAATTTCTTTTCAAAGAATTTCAATATATATTTAATAATACATTTTATAAATTTCAATATGAATTTCATCATTTAATGTTTTATCATGTATAAAAATTTCAGTGCTTTCATTCTGAATCAGAAAAGAAATGCCTGGACCTAGGAGAATATTCAGCTAATAATTTTGTAGTCTTCATATATACTAATTTATATTAATTATAATTTTGTATTATCCATCAATAAGGCCTTATTTTATTTCAACTAGGCTTTATTTTTCTTATTGATTTTTATGTATGTATTTTACAATTTTAAAATAAGTGTATATTCAATAGCACTTGTTGGTTCCAAATTACATTTCATATAACTTTTATGCAGAATATTATGAAATTATATGAACATTAAACTTTAACAAATTTACTGGTTTTATAAATTGCAGTTATTCTTAAAAATGATTATATTTAATAATTTTTAAATAAAGTGTTGATTTTTGACAGATTTTATGATTTTACTATTCTTTTATTATCACACATGATTGATTATGAGATTCACATTTTTCTTTTAGTGCCTTTGCTCATTTTCCAACTGGAGTAACTGTCCATTATTCCTGTAAAGACCAATACTCTGCAGAAAGCTGAACTGTTTCTGTAATGTGTCATATATTATGTTTTTAATGTATATAAATTGTATAGAAATCAATTATATCATTATATTCTTTTGCATGGCAAAACATTCCATAATTTTAAAACTGAAAATAATGAACTATTTTATATATTTGGATTGAAATGTGTGTTTACATATACATAGGAAGTGTCTAATAGTCATAAAGTTATTTTAATAAATTATTTAAGTATAAAGCTAAAACCATAAAATGAATTGTAATTAATGATCATAAAATTTCATATGAGCCTTACACATATAATAAATTTTCCATAAAAATTATCCAAAATAATATATGATGAGTTGAAAATATATATCACTAATTATAAATTTAGAAAAATCTTTTAACTAATCACTTTGACCAATTAAATATACACATTACATATAACAGTTATGCTACAATTAATCTTCCAATACACAAATATTGCTAATGAATTTTTTTTTAAGTTATTCAATGTACATGTTATCTTATAATGTATTTACATCAACTGAAAAAATATGCAGGATTAGAAGATTTTAAATTATTATACAATTCTAAGAGCAAACTTGTGTATTATAAATTTTGCATTTGCCACATATTTTGCTGTAAAAATATTTCACATTTGCTTAGTCAATATTCATGCTCTAAAAGATAATGTAAAAAATTTTAAAATTGAATAAATATTTTTTAATTGTATGAGAAGTTACCCAGATTTGTTTATTTCACTTTTACAAATGTATTTTGAGTTGATTAATCCAATTTGATATATTTTAGATATATGGGCACATTTATTACACATTTTGTGTTTCTGACTTGCATATATAATGTCAATTAAATACTAATTATAATTTTTGCTAACTAAAATGAAATTATAATAAAATTTCAAATTCTATTTTATGCTGTATATTTTAAATGAGGAATCAATGTCTGCAAATAGAAGCACCCTAAGATATTTTTACATTTTATAAGATTAATATAAATGTTCATTATTTATGCCAGTTTTTTTTTTTGCAGAATCTTGAAAACATACAATATTAATATTGTTGCAGAAATCAACCCATCAATTTGAGACATCCTTTAAATAATAGAATAAGTTATATTATTAAAGTGACAAATAAAAAAAACTTTAAATAAAAAGTTTATTTAGTTATACACTGGAGTGCTAAACCTGTGATGTATATTTTTTGCAATAACTCCATGAGAAATCATCAGAGAAATATGAAATTGAGAAATAAAATTCCAGCATTTTATTCTTGAGCAAAAATTATTGCAATGCATACTGTTTAGGATCAAATGATAAATACTTTAATGAACTAACAGTATAGTTTATCATGATTGTTCAATAGGAAAACAAGAAAATGTTCCTTAGTATAAGATATACTCTCCATTTATCTCAGTAGTTTTTCATACTCAGCACCTAATTGTCCAATAATTATTGAGGTAAAAATGCCCATTCTCATTCAACATCTGTTTCAACTGATATTCTCCGGAGAATGCAATTATGCAGCAAAGCATTTCCCCAAAGCACTCCTCACATGTTCTACAGGATTTTAAATTGGGAATCCACTGGCCAATCTATTCGGGAGATATTGTTGTTTTCCAACAGCTGATGAACCACAAGAGTCTGTGGCCATGCATTGACACCCATAAACATCTGTTAATCCACATGTCAAAATTTATAATCAGCAAAAATATCAAATATGCTCTTTTCATTTATTTGCTTTGGAAAAGATTCTTATCTTTTGAGAATGAAATAAAAATAGAATTATTCATGGAAATAAAAATAAAAAACAAAGAAAATTCAAATAAATTATCAAACATGTCATATACTGAATGTAAGAGAAATGGCAATAAATTAATGCCGTTCATTCATACAAAATCATATGACATTTATCTTTTTAATTAATTGTACAATGACAACAACCTTTAGAAAAATTCTATACATTGCAACATCACACATTTGGTTTGGTTTGTTGCTCAATGGTTATTTTTTGCACATAAGCACTAATTAGACCAGGATCTACATTTTAAAGTAGATTCTGAACCACACTACAAACATTCATACCCTTGGTGGGATTTGAATCCATGAACTGTTGATTGATGGCTATAGCACTAACCATTCTGCTGCCAGCTTAAGTACAACAGGGCAGGAGTCAACAGGCAACAGCATAAAAGCACTATGAATAAATTTTTTATACTGATTTTTGTATTAAATCAAACAGAAAATATAATCTTAAAAATTCATAACACTACACTGTATTTCCATGTTAAGGTAACTTATTATGTATGATCTATTGCAAGTCAAACATAAAAGAATTAGAAATGCTTATAGTATAAGCATTTCTAAAGTTATGTAACATATGTTTAAAAATAAACAAACTAATTAAAGTTAATCACTCACAATACATAAGTTAAATTTACTTTATATCAGCTCCAAGTTTAAAATTATTTTAATTTTAAAAATATGTGCTTTCAAAACATTTTTCTTCTTTGCTTTTCAAATTACATTAATTACTACATAAAATATAAGAGTTGTCAAGTTTTTCCGTTAACTAAAAATCGTTGTATAAAAAAATTATCCTGGCACTGTGAACTACATCCAATGAATGATTTGTTGATTCACAAGTTAAAAAATAATTATTATATTTGATAACAAAAAAGTTCAGAATGTTTTTTTTTTTTAAATCTTCATAATTTTCACAGAGAATTAGTCATCTGTAACAGCGTTTTATTAGTCTAGCTAAAACAACATATTTACACAATAAAATTTAAGAATTTCATATACATATAAATATATTACTACATAATTATGCATATTGCTGCAAGCCAAGTGAATTTTTCTTTTTCATATCATCCCTAATTTCTTTTGCTTTTTCTTTATACATAGCTGCCTTTGATTCATCTTTTTCAACACCATCACCTCTTTTATACATTTGACTCAAGTTTATACAAGCGTAAATATTCCCTCCTTCACAAGCAGTCTCAGACAACTGAGAAGCTTTAGCAAAGTTTCTAGGAACACCTTCTCTTCCAGCTATATATATACCACTAGCATAGTAACATGCCATTGCAAGTCCAGCAGAACAAGCTTTTTCCATATAGCTCACACCAGCTACATGATCAGCTTTCATGAAAGGTTCCTTTGTTTCAGGGTCCTCTAAGGGTTGTGATAAAATCAAACCTGTATTTAAACAAGCATTCATAGAACCAAGCTCACATGCTTGTTTATAATATTTAAATGCACCTTTGTAGTCTACTGGGCATCCTACAATATAAAGGAAACTTTTAAAATACCAATTCATTACTTTCAAGGTAATGCAAAATTGTATTGATAAAAATATGTATTTAGAATAGCAGCATGTTGTAAATTAAATATTTTAAAGCAGGGAAAACAAATTATTTAAAATTTGTCTACCTATAAAGTGCAAGCAACTAAAATAAATAAAAAATTATTAATTTTTAAAATAATTTTTGCAAAGAATAAAATTAAAATCTGACTAGAATATTGTACGATAAAAATAAAATAATATTTGAGATTCCTGGGTTGATTTATAGGGGGCAATGGCAAAATGTGATTTTAAGAAACAATTTTTCAAGACCAATTTATTATGCTTAGTTATATTTAATTTCTTTATCATAGAACTCATGAAATAAGAGGATTATGATTAAATTGTGTGAGTGTGTGTGTGTTTTTTTTAATGACGCTAATCATGTGGCACAAAAATAAATAAGGTTTGACAGAAAAATTGAAACATGAAAAACCAGGACAAAAAGAGTTTTATGACTTATCAATATGAAATTCATTTAATTTTGTGTATATAATTAATGCCATTATACATCTCCTATAATAATTACTAAACAAAAATTTCCAAAATTTTCCTCAATTCTCTATTGATGAAGCAAGCTAATAAAACTGTTTTGCATCTCTACAGAAGCACAACTTTAAGACTAAAGTGTAATAGGTTCACATTTATCTTGTTTATTTTCAAAATACTTAATTAAATCTTTTTACGATACCTATAAGAGTTTTACAAAAATAAATAAATAAAAATCATTTAGTCTACTTTTGAAATACTGTTTTAGATAAAAGGTTAACATTCATGTATATAAAATCTTGGAGAATTTTAAGTTCTTGTACTAAATTTCGTACAATGTTGAAATCAGAATTTACTAATGATGCATCTTGGAGACAAAATTAATAAACAAATTACTATCGAGATCATATTCACTGTTTCATTTGAAAATCAACTAATGCTGCATCTTGGAGACAAAATTAATAAACAAATTACTATCGAGATCATATTCACTGTTTCATTTGAAAATCAAATTGATTAGTTTTGACTTCATTACTCAAATTTTTATTAATTCATAGCCCATGAAAAAGAAAACAATTTATTGGACTAAAATTTATATATTAAATTTTCTGAATCAGTACTGTGGTGTATTTTAAAGTAACATGTTTAGCAATATAGCTTTTCTAATGATACAGCATTTATGTGTCCTTCAAAAATAAAAACATTCTACTGTTGTTTCCAAAATAGGCAAGTGTATAGTAATTCATGAAAATATTACAAATATCAAGATTAAAATGATAGAATTGTATCCTGTGTGGGATAAAAAATAATATTATACAATTAGTAATGTGGTCAACTTGGGCTACTTAGATTTTATTTGAATATAGATTAAGACTAATTAACTCTTTTTAATTAATATGCTAAAGAATCATTTTTGAAAGCTTCATATAACATACAATTCAATGTAATTACAAAAATTTGAATTTTACATTTTTTATATATTTCTTATAATATAGCATGGATACGTCTTCTTAGCGAGTAAATATAAGCACATTCAGCATCTAAATTAAGCTTAGTTTTAAAGTGTTGACCTTCAAATTTTTCATATACTACCTTTTTGATATTTTATCCATCATCTAAAGAGATAGGAAAACATAACCTAAAGAGTATGTTTGGCTTTCCAATGGAGATATTTAATCTTGTTTAGAGTAGCTTTCTAAATATTTTTATTTCATTTTTGTGCTATTCTTTTTCCTGTCAATTTTTGGAGCAATTTAAGTTGTTTTGGATATATGTAGCATGCTTTCTTTCTTTTGAATAAAAATATTGTCTCCAAATAGTAATCATAGAAGACGTTGCTACAGCATTTATTGTTTTTTATGAATTTGAAAGTTAATACATGTATTTTAGCATTTTAAACTTCAAAATGATTTAAATAGCACTTTCAAAAAATTATTTATCAGGTTAAGCATTTTTAATATACATTTTGAATTAGAAGAAAAAAATATATTTAAAATTACAACTTTAGAAGTTCAAACTACACTCGTGTCCATAAATTAAGGATGATGTAAGTTCAGGCAAAGAAAGAGACAGAAGCAAAACAAATGTGACTTATTTGTAAAATCTATTTATTAAACAAAAGGTAAAGAGCAAAAAAAGATGCTATATGTTTGACATCACTAGTAAAAATTGAAATTTTTTACTCCATAGAGAAAGTTTCAAAAAAGAATCTATTTACATAAACTAATATACCATGTTTGGTATGATGGTTAATACATAGTATGCCTCCCAGACGATGCAGTACAACGCCTAAACACGTGGAGTATCAAATTATCGATCTGATCTTGGGGAATATTATGCCACTCATCAATCAATGTTCTTCGAAGTTCCGGTAGACATGTGGGAGGGGGTTGACGGGCTGCAATTCATCGGCCAAGCATGTCTTACACATGCTCTATTGGGTTCAAGTCCAGAGAGTATGCTGGCCAGTCCATATGGGTGATATTTTCTGATTGAAGGAATTCATCTACAATGTTTGCACAGTGAGGATGGGCGTTGTCATCCTTAAACAGAAATTCTTCATCCATGGTGTCCCAAAACAAATGTACATGTTTCAGAATTACATCCCGATAGATGTGTCTTGTCATGGTGCAGGTTCTGAACATGCAGGCTAGTTCTAAAACCAAGAATAATTCCTCCCCAAATGAGCAATCTTGCATCACTGTAAGTGTGGTTCAAAGGTGTTCTCTTGGTGGTAATGGGTACCTGGCCCTCTCCATATGAATGTCCAGCAATTAATTTATATTTCTTGCACAAATTTGCAATTCAAGAATCATGAAAAGCGTCATAATTCTTGCATCATGATAAGGTATTTATACTGATGCAGGATTCATACAGATTTCCAAGAATCAAATTCCAGGAGTTTTAATGAGTTTTCCAGGAGTCAAATAAAAAATTTCCAGTAGGTATGCACATTCATGTTAAATAATATTTTATTTTAAAAATTGTTCTTAACCAAATATGCATATAATTATGTACATGCAATATTTTTCAATCATTTCTGTATATAATAAAAATAAATAATTGCAAACATTATTGATACTATTTTTTATTTGAGTTAAAATTATTAATGATTATTTCGAAAGCCTTCAATGAACTCACAGCTATAACAGAAAATTGTTTACTTAAATAATCAATATTCTATACAATACTGAATTATACATTGTATAAAATAATGAGTAATTTTAGAGTTTTTAGACATTTCCAATTGATTCGATAGCAAAGATTCTTTTAAAAACTTTAGCATCAAACTTTTATACAATGCATGAAAATCTCCAGCAATAAATGGCAACATTGGTTTATCAGTTTGATAGTGTCAGAAAAGGTTCTACTTCCTGAGCAATAAATATAAAAAAATTGCATTTAGCAGGAAAAAGTACATCTTTTGTACACTTCTGCACAACATCAAAAGTTTTGGTACCAGGATTAGGAAACTTTTTTGTTTTGAACAAATGACAAATGTTTTAAGATATGGTAACATTTCAAGCAATCTGTTAAAAACACTTATATTTTCTAACCATCAATGTTTGCAAAACTTAAAAAGAAATTGTATGCCTGGGTGAAGGTTATCAAAGTCATTCCTATGAGCAGGTGAGTTGTTAAATAGTCTAAATTGCACTTGCTGTTACCTCAATTTCTGGAAATGAGGAACATCCATGGCTGTAATCATTGTGTAGAATGTGTAGGCTGCAGTTTCCGACATTTACAATATTTGAATGACTCTCACTATTTAAAAATTCAGCCATTTTAGTCAAATCAGACCAGTTCACATTTGGGCCGTCCATTGACAACTGGAGTAATCCACTTGTTCCTAATTCTAAGCAGTTCTCATTCACTTTTCAAACAAAATAAAAATTAAATTTAAAGTAAAAATTAAATTTTTTTTTAAATTTACGGGATCACCACTGATTCCACTCTTATTAAAAATTATGATTTTAACGGATAAAAAAATTTTCAAAAACAGAAATAAATACCTAAAAATATTTAAATAAAAATCTTTGCGATTGCATTGATTTTCAATGGGAAGAGAGAAAAACGGGAGTATTTGAGATGGCTTCCATTCAACTGAGGTTAGTTTTTGTTTACACAGAAAACTCCATCCATAACATAAGGTGACATATGACATGGGCATTCATTTTATGACAAAAGGTGACATGATATAACATGACATGCACGAAATTCGTTTTGTATACAGTCCTTGAAGAGTTTTCCCGAGTAATTTTATTTGTTTAGAATTTAAGAATTAGGGAACTAGTAGGATATCTCCCTCTATTGGCGATGAAAAAAGTCGCAACCCAGAATGGGCAGCAATCGGCATAAGAAACCAGGGTTTTCCGCGATTTCGAATTACTAGGCCTAACAATGCATAAGAAAACAATAATAACAGCGATGTAAATAAAATGGAGTTTCCCTCTACCCGATTTTAAATTGCTCAGCCTAATGGTATATAAGAAAACAGTTATCGTAATAAGAATTAAAGGTTTGATTAAAAAATATTTCAGATTTAAAATTAAAGGAAATAAAGTAGCAAACATAATTAAATTTAATAACATCAAGTTAAAAATAAATAAAATAATGAATTTCAGTGATTTAAGATAGAATGTTACAAATCATACTACATAAAAATAGAAAAATCTAGAATAATTAATAAAAAAAGACACGATTTTATATTTTCGTTTACTATTGGAAATTTAAATACTTAACATACAATTCTAGGAATTGTATGCCTGCAAATAATAATTAAAATAAAATTCTTACTTTCATTTTTCGTCTGGCGCTCTACAATCACAGCAAAATCCAAACTAAATATAAAAGTCAGAGTTTAATTTCTGGTACAAGATCCATAATGAAATACAAAATGAATAAAAAAGACAGAAATGAAATTCTGGGGCTATATCCACTGCAAAATACAAAACCAATATAAAAAGACAGGATTGAAATTCAGGCACTATATTCTCAGTGAAATAAAATTTGTGAATATAAAAGACAATATTTATATTCCTTGCTACATCTGAATTGAAATAAAAAATATGAAAAAACAGGATTTAAACTGCCGGGCATTACACCCAATAAAAAAATGAACAACTAAAATAGCCACAAGCAAATAGAAAAAGACAAAAATTCAAATTGTGCTTAAAAGTAAAACTAAACTTGAAGTGAAACTAAAAAAGCTCTTGCCACTGAGAAGAAGCATATATACGACCTAAATATGATGTAAAACACGAGAAATACAAAATCTGGCAACCAAAAAATCTGAAAAGGGTAAAATGTTACCGTATGGTCACCCTTGGTGAAAATTTTAAGTCGCCAAGGGTGACCGTAAAACAAATTTCCAATCCAGGAGGAAAATGGTTGAAATATTGACAAATATTTCAACCAATGTTGGTATCTAACAATATGCTGAACTAATTTTACAAAATTAATAAAAAACATAGATTTATAGATTACAAACATCAATGGTAAAATAATAAAGTTGATGCGTTAAATTATCCATAAAATTTTTTGATTAAATTTTACATTAATGAATTTAAATCAGTAAATATTCATGAGAAATTAATGACAAATAGGGTTGCCAAAGTACTAGTTTGCCTGGTTTCCAGTAAAAATGCTCGCCAAATTTGGCTCCAAAAATAAACGTGGCAAGGGTGACCATACAGTAAATCTTATCTCACAAAATTTTTTATTTCTTCCGAATTAAAAAATAACACAAAATTTTATATTTCTTCTATACTACAAATTAATACTCTGATATAAATATTAAGATGTAAAAAACGTTTTACTTGACTAATTTAGATTCAAACTCAGTAAATTATATTAATCACCTTAATAGCAAAAGCGGCAAGACTTCAAACTGAACAACATGATCAGCCATTACCATTTGTTATATAGAAGTGACTGAGATTACAACCAACCATCAAATTATTTTAAGCATGGTGACGACAGCAACCCCCTTGCTGGTTAGCTATTCTCCACGTATCAACTCTCTTCAGATTTAATTGCTTTAGTGATTCAAAAAGTTCAAAATGTCAACTATAACTCAAATATACTTTTTTTTTTACATAACTGACCCGTTAAAATGAAGTGAGATTTAATAGACAAGGTATTAACTGAGGCAGTTAAGCCCCTATTACATTATTAGAGTTGCCAATATTTCAATTTCAGCAACTCCCGTAGATTTAACATTGATTGACGTCACAGCTCAAATTTCAGCAATTCGTCCTACTCATCTAATAATATTACAGATTCATTTAACAGCTGCGCAGATGAAATTCCTACATTATTTTGTTTTCGCCAAGTTTCATGCCAAATGAAAGTTATTGGCGTTATAAGTTGCCTAAATAGGCAACTTTTTTGTACGATCAGCAGAAAATCGGGCAAGAAATGGCTGTTTATTTTTATTTTTTGTTGTGATAGTTTAGTGTTAAAGAACAATTTTGAAGTTGTCAATTTTTAAACAACAAATTTAGATTTAGAATAGGCAAATGAATTTCAATATAAAAAAATTTAACTATGTTTAAAAATTTTATTACATTTTAACAAATATTTTATTATTCAAATTATTTTGTTTAGATAATTTGAAAGTAATTCCAAATATTTATGCAGATATTCTTAATAGGATATTTTTATATAATAAAAATGTCATACAAATTTTGAAACTTTATTATTGAATAATAATGAAAAAAATGTCAAAATTTAGTTTTATTAAATTATATATTTGATTCTTCATATAATTTTAAATTAACCTAGTTTAAATTTTATACGATTTTTCAAACTAAAAATTTTAATTTAAAACTGTAAAAATATAACATTTTTATAAAAGATGTACTATTTTTTTTTGATTTTGATGAGATTTTGTTTTTGATATATACTTTCAAATAGAATTACTTTAAAACCATATTAATTTAATCTCAAAATCAGGATAACTAAAATAAAGTTAAAACATTATATTGACCAAACTTCTGGAATTTCCATTAAATGGTATTTGTGTGTATTAAATACTTTATTTTTTACCCTCTTTAATAACTTAACAATTTAAAAAATTGCTTTGTTTAGAATACACACATTTAAAAATCCTCACACACACAAACATTCAACAATTAGACATAAATATGTTATTAAACTTTGAAAAATAATTATGAGTTTTGCAATACTATAATAAAAATAAAAACTCAAATTGTCAACACTACAATCAAAACAAAAGGCGCTAGTTTTGGTGAGAAATCACTTAAAGGGGGATATCATACTTACACCAGAATTTGTTACATTAATGTTCCTATTATTGGACTTTTTTAAAAAATTATATTACTTGGAATTTTTAAAACATATTGTTTGGAATTTTCAAAATAATGTTTAAATTTTTTAACGGTAAATTGTTTGAAGTTTAAAGATTTGTGTGGGGTACTAATCATGTGCATGGTCAGTTTGATTCCTATTACATGAATAGGTGTGGCAAAAAAATCATGAAAACATCATAGAAAATTTTTTTAAAGCAATAAAAACACCAAGTGTTCAATAACATAATATGCAATAAAGCATTCTTAAGTAAGCTTCAGTGCATGTTTTCATGCAATAGTGTTAGATTTTGCCGTACTGAAGTTTTTTGAATGTTGGCGTCACACGGCCGTTCAATTAAAATTTTAGTTTTAATAAAAAACGCAATTTGTTAACGTTAGAAATTTAGCTTCATTGCTCAGTTGTCACAGTAGTAGGTAGCGATATACTGAAGTTTTTTTTAAGATGTACACAACTGCCTTGTACATTAAAATTTGAGTTTTAGTAAAAAATAGTTTTTTAATATTAGAATTTTAATTCTTCTATAGTACATAATTATAATGAAATATTCAATACTTTGAATTTAAAATAGCGCACAACTCAAAAGCTGAAGTTTGAATGTGATCAGTATTTAGTAGGCGTATATTGCATACTCTGATGTAATTTAGGTTGGCATGATAGCTGTTGAATGCTTGGCATGAAAATTGGAAATCACGTCAAACTATACAGTTCTGTTGTCTTTAAAGCAGTTATTTTCTTAAAACACACATTTATATAACTCAGTATCTCAACGTGAAATTCCATAAAGTATGAGGAAGACAATCCCTGCTTGCATATTAATGTGATAAATCTTTCTTTTAATGATTAAGTAGTTTTAGGAAATTAATTCCTTTCTAATAAAAGTCAATAATCTAATGAAAAAAAGAGCCAAACCAAATAGTTTTCACTTAGTGATTCCAAATTGAAAAATAAAATAATATAGACAACTAATTTACCTTTACCAAGATAACTGAAATTTCCATATTTAAAACAACTTTTGGCATATTTACGTTCATCACAATTAGATTTATAAATTTTTGCAGCAGCTTCAAGGTCTCTTGCTACAGCTTCTAAGTAATCACCAAGTAAATGGCAACCTAAACAATAAATAAATAAAAATAACGATAATTGTTGCATTTTAATTTTTACATTTGTCTCAAAAATAGTATAAGCTGTAACAAATTACAACTACTTAAAATAACTGTAAATATATAATATACATTTTAATTAAAGGTAAAATTCAGAGTATTATATAATACAAATAAACATCATTACCTTCGGCGTTTTTTTCCTTTAAACAAGAAAATTTGTATTCTGTACCTAAATTGTCTAAATACGTCTGCAACTCTTCTTCTGTGTCAAATTTAACTGCCATAATAAAATGAGACAAAAAAATTTTCTCAGCTACACTCGACAAACAATAACAATTCACAACAAAATAATTCACGACAAGCAAAATTCACACAATAATAAACAAATTTACAACACGTAAGCACAATTACAGTTACTACTAGATGGTAGAAGAAAAATATATTTATTTATACGTAATTGGGGGAGATTGCAAGAAATTTACAATTATTTCTGCATTTCCCTCTTAATTTAAAATTATAACTATTTGCTATCAGCGTAAAATAGTTTTAAAAATATTTGTCATAGGTATTGAATTAATTTAACTATAGTGTTGCCAAAGCGAATGCATTGAGAATACTTTCATCCTTACGGCATTATTTCGTTTTAGAATTCTGCTTATGTCTACATATAATAAAAGTTTTTTCGATTAAAAATGAAATTTACTATTATTCAAGTTTAATATGAACAGATTTTATTACAAAATGAAATTGATAGATCAGTTTCAAGAAAGTATTCATGATTGATGTAAAACAATTTAACTATTGTTGGATGTTCTTAATGAATTATCAACTTGGTTACAAAAAATGTCTTCTAAATTTATAATCTTTATGATTTTCATTTTTAATAAATTTAATTGTTTTTCATATCTTTCTATACATTGAAATGTTCAATTTTTCTATTCCTTTCAAATAGATTTAGTTTCATTTAGTAGAGACTAAAAACTTATTTCCCCTACTTTAATGCTAATACAATACGCTTATTTATGCCCCAGTCGCCTTTAGCGAACATGACGGACCTTCGGTTAAGTCAGGATTCTACTTATGGTCGAAGTCGAACTCATTACTTTATTATCTCGATAACAACACTCTAACCAACCAGCCACCACCACCATATGTCAAAGTTTATATTGATTTAGACTCTTGTGGACATTTATTATCATATAAACTTGATTTGATATCATTATATACTAATTTGTATTTATGCAGTTGTTTTACATGACGGCCATGATAAATTTAAATTATCCAGAATTTTTTTCTTTTCCATTATAAATTTCGCAGTCGAAATATATTTTAAATTAACATATTAATATTTTTATTAAAACTCTCAAGAAACAATATATTAAAGTTTTATCTATTCTTGTTATTATAAAATAATTTTACAATTTCTAGAAGTGAAAAAATTTAGTATTAAATGAATCGTTCTCTTTCCTAAAAATTAAAATATATTTATACACTTTTAATAATTAAAATAAAAACTCAACTAAAATGATTAGCCATATTTAAGTGTTAAAAGAAATGAAAAAATTCTATGTATTTTTAATATTTAATTTTTCACTGTTTTAAGTATTTTATTGAAAATAAAGTCAATATTCAAACATTATTTCTTCTTAATTCAGTTATACATATGACGGCTTCTTAAGTCAACGCAGATTTTTTTTTTCCGTATTGTGTAGCAATTATACACAATAATTTAGAAATATACAGAATAGAATAATATTCACTTCTGAATAGTAAAAACTGTCCATCAAATATCAGAAAACAAATACATTGACATCAAAAACATAATTTCATTTTTAAAATTTGAACATTGAATATTAAGAATGGCAAGTTGTTATTTTTGAACAGGAAATAATGTTACATGATTATTTCTTTAAAAACAATAAGTTCAAGAATTATGAAAACATTAATTGTCTGAATTTTATTGATAATCAGTCAACAGGGAATGAAATATTCTGTACATTAATTTCCTAATAGCTGAATATTAGTTAAATTATATGTGACATCAGTTATTTATTTAATTTTTCGTTTTATTGAAAATCTCTTATTTGTTTAAATTTACCTTCATAACTTCAAATTTATCGATATTTATTTGCATATACCTATACACACACACACACACACACACACACACACACACACACACACACACACACATATATATATATATATATATATATATATATATATATATATATATATATATATATATATATATATATATATATATATATATATATATATATATATATATATATATATATATATATGCAAATCATTAAAGTGAGTTTTTGTAGAGCAAATGGAAGTAGTGAAAATAAAAATAAATTATATAAGTCAGTAAACTCGGCTGTGGCCTATGATTTAATAATCTTTCTGTTCTCTAACCTTCTTAATTGTTTAGAAATAAATAAATGTTTTTAAAGAATTAAAAAAAATAACATTATCAAATTAAATAATATTCTTAATAATGTCTTTACTTTCAAGTTTGCTTATTTGCTTTATGCTTCAAAGATAGTTTTAATTTTATAGGCTATTATAGCATTTGTTATATCTTTGGTTGAGTTAAAAAATTCTTCTGAAGATGATAATGACCTAATTAAGATTTTTTATTTGAATAATTATTATAAATTAAATTTAAATTACGTACCTAGGCAAAAAACTAAACAAAATGAGGTCTGAATAAATCTTTAGTATCTGGGAAAGATTACATTGATTACATTGTTGTCAATTACTACAGAAATTACCATCATCATCTGTATTTATTGTACTCAAGTGCAACGTGGCAAAAAGGAAAAGTTGGCAATAAAACCTTTTCTTGAAAAATTTAATTTACATTTTAAAAATGATTAATTATAATTTGATATTTTGGTTATTGCAATCCTATAAACTCATAATATTTCTAAATGTTAAACATTTTCATTATTTTATTAACTGATTACAGACAAGTCTTTTTTTATTTAACTATTTTTACTCAATAATAAACTGATAATTATTACATATGAATTTTTAAAAGATTCATTCTGATTAACATAACTTTAGATTTAAACATTACATTTAAAAATTCATTTCGTCTGAAATTATCTTAAATGATTTTTTTTAATCCTTACGAACAATTTTCTCATCGTTACGAAATACATAAAATAGAATTCCTCCTACGATAATTAACAGACAAATAAGTATTTATAAGATTAAATAATGAGATATTAAATACTAGCAAGTATAATATTATTGTCAGTTGTAAAATATGTTTTGAAAACTTTCTGCTGATATTACAAAAAAAAAAACATTTTTTTCTTGTAACTGTATATTTCAGTTCCCCATTTTTTAAAGTTTATTATTTCTATTATTCATTATAGTTATTTCTTGCTTTATTTTCCAAAATATCGAATGAACAGAAATTAAGTAAATAATTGTGAACTTAAGTGATGAATTGTCAAATTTAAATAAATCTTTTGACGGAATTTCAAATTTAATCATTCGAATTATGTAAAAATATCAATCTTCATATTTCTATGATAGAATAATAAATGCATAATATAGAAAATATGAATAGTGGGCTGTTTCGAGAATATGATCGGGTTTTTAGTGTTGTGCATTTCAATTGCTATTGCTAAAACTACATAACAACAAAAATTTGAATGCAATTTCTGAATCAAGTTGGAAAAAATATTGAGACAGAATTTACATTGATGGAAATCAGTTTTTATCTTAATCTTTGTTCATTTTATGTACATTGATATGAATTACCACACACCATTCTAATAGGTTGGTTAATAAATTATTCATTAAAGATTGTTGTAAAAAGTATTAAGCTATTAAGTACTTTAAAATTTTAGTTATTCTATAAAAAATATATAACTATTATCTGATTCTTGTTAATTTATCATTTGTTTTTAAGATTTTATTATTACGAGTTGTGTAATAAAAAAAAATATTTTTAAACATTGACTTAAATTCTATTAAATATTTTCTTTCGTTAAATTTTACTCATGAAACTAAATTATCTCCATTTATTTTTTCCCTTAAGTAGCCAATTTTGTGAACAAAATACGATTTTGGGAATCCCAACATGATATTGTGGGAAACAAAATACTTTAACTCTTTTTTTTAAATGATATTATTTTAAAGTTAATAACATAAAGTCAACACAAACATCAATGTATGAATAGAAAATAAAATTATCTATTTAGAATGCGAAAAAATAATTGCAATCCGTAAATTCACATTTAAAATTATCAAATATAACAAAGTGTAAAAAAAATTAATAGGCCTTTCTGAGGAATTTTTAAAAGCATTGAATGGTGTCTAAAAATAAAGAAAGAATCATAATTTTATTTTTTCTTTAATAATGAAAAAAAGTTGACGTGTAAATTCAATATATAAATCATTATACATTTTAATTCTCTTATTATGAATAATAATATTAATCGGTTTTTCATTTTTTTAAAGAGTGTTTATATATTAATGGTAAATTTTTTAATTGGATAAGAGCGGTCATTACAAAAGTATTTTCCTTTATACGTTAGATGGCGCCACTAATTTTAATTTTTCATAAATTATTTTGAAAGTACAGAATTTTGTCCAAAGATTGAATGTTCATATAATTGATAGTTAAAAAGAGGTAAAAAATTGAATGTGTAATTATTTAAAAACAATTTTTCTCCAAAATGTTGCTTAATTTATATATACATATATTACCGGCTGATATTTATATATTACGAGGTTAATGTTTTTCAATTATTTTTAGGTAAAAAGTATAATTTCTTTGGATACTTCGTTGAAAATTACCTTCCATTTCTAAAAATTTCTAAAGATTTTCATTTTTGGGTGAAAAGAGAAGTAAATACGAATAGAAAAAAAGTTTTTCTTACCAAAATTTCAAATTTTAAATTTTTGTGCTGAAAATTCCATCACTTTATTTTTTTCTCGTGTCAGTCACTTATCACAAAATTAGTTCATATTTCATACCACAAATCAAGAAAACAGTAGAAGCGTAAAAAAAATACATTTTTTAATAATATTCAAATTATATTACATCTAGATTCTATAAAAGATTCTGCTTCTCTACCTACCTCACTTTATATTAATTTTGCAGGGAATTGCTTGTTATTCTGTGCACTGTAGATTGTTTCCATTTTGCCGAATGTTTAGCACCTTTGTCTACAGTTCAGTTACTCTTTGGTTCGAATCCCACTTTGTTTTTCGATATTTTTGTTATTCGGTATCCACTTTAAATTGTAAGTTCCAGTATAATTAGCCCTCTTATGTAAAAAAAAAAAAATTATTGTTGAGTTACAAGCAAACAGACACTATGGCGACCAGTTCCATACTTTTTATTTTAGAATACCAAGTAGAGGTCGACACTTTGTCCTTTAACTCAACATTTCGGGTATTAAAGTTTTTCTAATAGCATAATAATATTAACAATGATTCATTCAGGTATTTGGTTTAATTCACATGGAATCACAAAATTTTAAATACACGAAAGGCTATTTAATTATAGTCATTTGTAATTGAAGCAAATAGAAAAATTCAACGTTTTCAAATTATAACATATTTATTACGGATAAATGTATTCTTATACCTATTACAAGATTTGTTTTATTTTGAGTAAACATATAGTCATAAGGGGGATCTACTTCATATTGTCCTGGTGTCCATCAGAATTTCGATAAAATTTGAAATGAGCTTCGACAATAGTGAGCAAGTTATATCAATAAAAAGAAAAAAGTCAAATTTTAAAGTAAGTTGTATATAAAATACATTAGAAAATCATTGAATCACTGAAGTTATTCATAGTGCATTTTATTTTTGTACAATTACAAGTCTAAATTACATTATATTTTGCAGATTCCTTTATGAATTCTACTAATATTGGATGTTTTTTTTATGCTTGTTTTCAATTTAAGTATAATTCAAATGATCCTTCCAGAACATAATCCTTCTGGAATCACAACTTAAAATCACGATATAATATATATATATATATATATATATATATATATATATATATATATATATATATATATATATATATATATATAGTATATGTATATGTATATATATATATATATATATATATATATATATATATATATATATATATATATATATATATATACATATATGTATATATATATATATACATATATGTATATATATATATATTCTGGATATATATATATATATATATATATATACGTATATATATATATATATATGAGTTGCCATAAGTGGAACGAATCTAATAGACCTACAAACATATAGACCATACGGTCTCCAACGTCTATACACGGTTTGCCTTGAAACAGTCGTACCTGTGGCTGGTGACAGATGACGCTACAGGTCAGCTACTGTGCCACGTCTGTTTCTTTTAGCGGTATATATAAGTATATATATATATATATATATATATATATATATATATATATATATATATATATATATATATATATATATATATATATATATATATATATATATATATATATATATATATATATATATATATATATATATATAATCAAAACCTTTAAGCTTTACGTATACTATAGAAATCCAAATTTAAAATAGAAAATTAAATGAATATACAATCAAGTATCATTATAATCAGCTTCATCAATGGTGTTTATCATATTGGTAAAAAAGATGGCTATTATGCAATGGCAAAGAGCAATTATAAAAATTATGCCATTATACCTTAAAACTATACTACAAAATCACACACAAAATCTAAAACTGAAGACAACAATAACCAGCTTATAAATGTAAGTAAACATTAAATATCAAATAAATATTGTAACACAAATATAGAATTATAAAAATTTATTCCGAACTAAGTAAAACTGAATATACATATAAATACCGAAAGTAACTGAGTACAAATACTAAATAGCGTTTCATGCTTCTTCTAAGACTTTTGAGGTTTGAGTATCTTTTCGGTACAGTAAATAACAACGAATTACTTCACTCCTGCAAGCAAAGCTGTATTTGCTAAATAATATATCATAAAGTTTATTGGTGCCTTTTCATTTAATAGAATAGTGTTTATAACAGCTTAACTTTTTATTTTATAATGCTTTTTAGTTTTTGAATTACAAGATTTGCATATTCTATCCGATTGACCAAAAATTACATTTTTATAGATTTTAATAAAAATATTGAGCTTAATAAAAATATAGTAAACTGAATAATAAAAACAGAGTCAACTAATGTATGAATCCTAAATTAATTTTATTAGTTTCAATATATTATCAGCACTGCATTTGGAGTAGAGAACTTTACTCAGAAAGCAATTCTCTCTAAAAGTTTGGTACAGATATATGAAAAGGTTGAGGAGTTGCTATTTGTTGCCAAGTATGTCCTGCACATGCACTATCAGATTTAAATCCGGCGAGAATACTGGCCATTCCATACGGGTGATATCCTCTGACTGTCGGTTGTCAATGATATTTTTTAGATTGGTGAGGACGGCTGATTTCAACCATAAAGATAAATTCAGTCCCCAAAGCAATCCTAAGCAAACGGACATGTTGTTCCAGTACTATGTACTGATACACTAAGCTTGTCATGGTTCCGATTTGAACATGCATATCTGTTCTGAAACCTAGTATAATGAATCCCCAAACATGTCTTCCTGCACTAATATAATGTTGGTGTTCAATGATATTGATTTGGTGGAACTAGGTACGTGGCTTTCTCCATATGCAAGTCTGACGTGTATTGGATTGCAAACTAAATCTCGACACGTTGGAAAACTTATCAAAACCCAACTATGCTGTTATTACTTATGACACTTGGACAAGCCAATCTCGCTGTGTCAACGGCAATGTGAATTTAAGTCAGTAGGGTGCATCTTTTGTTTAACCAGAGCACCATGAAGGTGAAATTAAACTTCACTCTAGGACTTCTCTGATAGATGGCACTACCATAGGACCCACTCCCTCAATTTTGACAATGATATGGAAGGGGAAAGAAATTATCTCCAGATCATTACACCCATGGTAACAGTCAACGACCCCGATCAGAGGACTTTTGATTCCACAGATTCAATGAACACGTACGTCGCATGTACTCGGTGGGTCTTTGGGGGGGCATTGAGAATCAAACCGTAGCCTACTGGATGAAAGTCCGGTGCCCCAACCACTACCATCCTACCTCGGTCCAAAGCCAACTGCGAAAGTGTCTACATTGCCTGTTCTCCACTTTAGGCTTACCTCTGGCGACATGTGAGTTGCCATAAGTGGAACGAATCTAATAGACCTACAAACATATAGATCATACTGTCTCAAACGTCTATACACGGTTTGCCTTGAAACAGTCGTACCTGTGGCTGATGACAGATGACGCTACAGGTCAGCTACTGTGCCACGTCTGTTTCTTTTAGCGGTTACTGCCAAATATCATTCGTCACTCTAGAGCGACCTGTACTGTAACGTCTAATAACATTTCCATTATCTTGGAACCGTTGCCACCATGGAATAGAGACGACACAATGGGCGATCCCGAATTCCTCAGCTACTGTAATCTTCGTACGTCCAGGTGATCGATACTTTATTACGTAAAACATAATCCACACTCGTCCTTTATGTCATTCTTGTGTGGTCTTGGTACTGAACGCTATGGACAGGTTTCGAGCACGTTTCCTTTTTTTGCATACATACATCCATAGTTGTGCAGGCGAGCCCCAGACTGTACCTTTAAGTTAACTGGTTTGAAACAGTCTCACATAACCAAGTGCCTCGTAATTTTGAGTTACGGTTAGTTGAGGAGGTTACACATGAGAGGGCACCCTCCTCTCCACATCCACATCACACCAGTGAAAGAACTTTGGACGTCTCATATTAATTTGGACAACCCACGGAGCAACCCAGTGAGGGTGAGTGGGTGGACACACTATCAACCACTGTCCGTGGCAAATGATGCTTCACTTTGCTGATCTGAACGGGATGCGGCGTGAAGCTTCTGAGATACTGGAGCTGCTTTCCTTCTTTGCAAAGAATCTTATACGCTCCCGTTATTGTGGCATACGCTAGGCGTCATCAGGAGCCTTCTTGTAATTTGCATATAATGCTTGACCGTGTATGTGATATTCCTACATGTGAAATTTTCCCTTTCACATTCGATTTCTGTGTGTTTCTGGATTATCCTTAATTTATGGACATGAGTTTAATTAGGTTTTAAACTCTAGGCATATATTCCTAGAAATTGCCTTAAAATTTGAGAAATTAAAAACTATAAAATCATCTTCATACCTGAAAGAATATGGCACATCTTTATTTATCTTATATTATTTTCGAAATAATGCAAAAATAAATTAATGAAAAGACTTGAAAATTTGAGCCTTGCGGAATTTCGTTTACTTATATTTATCGCTTATCTCCATTTTAAATACGATTATTACAGATGCAAAAAAAGTATTTATATCCCTTCAATATTTCATATCAATGTCTTATAAGGAACTAAATTCATAAGAGTGAAATATATCAAAAAGTTAATCAACACAACATTCATTATAATATCTTTAAAATTAAGTTAGGATATAATATACTTTTTATGCGTAGATATAAAGTCATCATTTTATTATTATCAGTAATTAAAATATTTTTTAATTTCTTTATGTTTTTATGTTTTCAAAAATAATTTTTACAAAATATGAAAACGTATCACCAAATTTGCCCCTGTAATAATTAAATTTACGAGTAATATATCAAAAAGTTAATCAACACAACATTCATTATAATATCTTTAAAATTAAGTTAGGATATAATATACTTTTTATGCGTAGATATAAAGTCATCATTTTATTATTATCAGTAATTAAAATATTTTTTAATTTCTTTATGTTTTTATGTTTTCAAAAATAATTTTTACAAAATATGAAAACGTATCACCAAATTTGCCCCTGTAATAATTAAATTTACGAGTAATATATATATATATATATATATATATATATATATATATATATATATATATATATATATATATATATATATATATATATATATATATATATATATATATATATATATATATATATATAAAGCATTATTATAAGTATCATAGACAAAAATTGAAAAATACTAGAATAAATATAAAAATCATATGCTTAGCAATACATTCTGGGCAAAAGCAGCTTAAATAGAATTACTAAAATATAATTAATAATAAATTTTTATAAAATTAATCAAATACGAAATAGAGAATAATAATCAAATACTGCAAGGAGAATAATAAGTTTAAAATACGAAAAATAATAAACAAATGGAAAATGTGTTCAATAAATAGTTTAAAATTTTCAAAGAAACATTGAATAAAAGGAAAATGAAACGAAGTACCAATATGGCCATCTTCTTCAGGGGGTGTTAACCACATTGACTCAAAATATGGTTTTTCTGCACTGGCTCTAGACTAAAGTCTTAAGGAAGCCAATACATCCCAAAGCCACACTAAAAATGTCAAACCAAAATAGAAGAAATAAATATCAGGCTAAAATATAAGCCAAAATATTAAACCCAAAGTTGCCAAAATACACAATTAAATTATGGTAATGAAATTCAAATCCAAACCTGCAAGGATTTGATTTTGATTACTATAAAATATATGTATTTGGTTTACACTTAGTATTTATTTGAATTTCTTGTGGGTTTGGATTTAGATTTGATTTTGATTACCATAATTTAATTGTGTATTCTGGCAACTTTGGGTTTAATGTTTTGGTTTATATTTTAGTCTGACATTTATTTCTTCAATTTTGGTTTGACATTTTTAGTGTGGCTTTGGAATGTATTGGCTTCTTTAAGACTTCAGTTTGGAGCCAGTGCAGAAAAGCCATACTTTGTGCCAATGGGGTTAACACCCGCTGAAGAAGCTAGCCATGTTGGTACTTCGCTCTACTTTCCTTTTATTCAATGTTTCTTTGAAAATTTTAAAGTATCTATTGAACACATTTTGCAAAAAGATGAAAAATTTCAATTCGATGAAACTCACAAAAATGTATTCTAAGCAAAACAAGAGCTGATGAACCTTTAACTAACCCATAACGAAAAAAAAAAATTCGAAAAATTGCTTATACTAGAACGTCGTATTAAATATTGAATGCACATATGTATATAGTGTATGTTATAATATTATCGATAATTAATTTGTTGTGGAATATTTTATCATAATTAATGTCTACACTTTAACAATAGATAATAAAAATTTCTAGTTTTTATCGAAACCGAGTAGGAATAACTAAACATTCCCCTTTTGGAGGATTAAAAAATTAAATTTAATCTCAAAAATTGTATCGTTTTTAAAATTTTCTTAATTGAATCCAAAGGGATGAAAAAATTCCTATATATCTGTGTTTTATTCATTCAATCTGATTTTGATTGGGTGAATTTTGATGTTTGTATACTATATTTAGAAGGGTAAGCTTATATTTGATTGCAAAGATACCAAACAGTATCAATGTAAATTCTGATGTTTTCAATGTATGTTTTAGCATTTCATAAAAAGGCTCTAAATTTTATCTAAGATTTTACTTATATCTTTTTTAAATATTCAAACAATTCCAGCTTTTACAATGTATTTTACATAGACATACTCAAAACATCAAGTTTTATAAACGAACATTTGTTTGTAACATCAGATTGGCATCATTTTTAAAAGAATAACATATATAAGATTTGCATTTTAGTACTGGAGTCTATGAATCATAAAATATAAAAATGAACAACATATTGCTTCTAGGGCGGCTTTTCGTTGATAATAAACCGTATTTACGTATCGCAAAGGATGAAACCAGGAAAAGTTTCATGGACAACACTATCATAGTTTCTAGTTATTTAACTGTAACCGCGATTACATTTCTAGTTCATGATGAGCTGCTAAAGAACATAATAATAACTTTTTAACTGCAATTTTCTATATGAATAAAATATGATCAAAAATATTGAATGCTTATTGTATCTAGAATGGTAATGTATAGAAATGCTAAATTGGAAGTAATTTCATTTTTAAATGAAAACATGGATTATATATAATCAATGTTAAATGGAAAATTTCAAAAGTGATCTCCATTTGTGTGTAAATATAAAAATTTCAAAAGACAACTTTTATATAATTTTTATTATTAATTTACAATCAAATTGAATAATTTTGATACTTAATATGCGCATGTTCATAAAAATTATATTTTGAAAATTTTAAAGAGTTTTAATCAATTTTAATTACATACGGAGAAAGTTTTCTAAAATTAAAAGTTATTGTTCTCAGTACAGGTAATGGTATTGCATAAATAGATATAATTTTTCATCTATTAAAAGAAATATAATTACAAAAATAAATGCATTTTAAAATATAATTTTGTTGAATATCCAAAAAATAATTCCAATCAAAAAAATATTTTTATGGTTAATGATGGTGAAAAAGACCATTAGCTATAAAAATATTTTCTTTTTATATTTTAAATTCTATTATTTGTTGCGAAATTATTTATATACTTCTTTGGATTCCATACATGCTGCAAATAACAATAATTATTTTTGAGAATATATTGTTTTTTAACAAATACCTAATTATTTATTTAAAATATACTCGTATCTAAACACTGGAGGTTTAAGTTAGGCTGACCACACCTAACCGGCAAAAAGCTTCACATCCCACAAGGTCTTCTATCATAAAAACATATATGGGCACTGTTGGCTTTATCAATCTCGTCACTTAATCAAGACTTAAAAGTATGAGAATGTTGATTGCTATTTGACACTTTGTTCAGTCAAAATATATAAGCACCCGTAAATATACCAGCTTAACCTATTCTATATATTTTTTCTGCAAAATTTCGAGTTTAGACGCCAGAGACAAGAAAAAGAAATATAAACACTCTCCTGCATCAGTGTTAATTAGCAGCAAAAATACTTTCTTAAGTAAATCTAATTAAAACATTTAAACAAATTTTCTTATTTAATATTAGCAAATAAAAATGCAATGTATTTTGTAGTACATACAAAAGTTTAGTCAAATGCATGAAGTCTTAGTTAAAAAAACATTTCCGGTAACATTGCAAGGATGTATTGCAAGATATTTTACAAAGAATAGCATCATGATGCCAATTTACAACAAACTCATGTGAACTAAGCACAACATGCTACTACACTCATGTCCATAAATTAAGAATAATTCAGAATCCCACAGAAATTGTACACTAAAATAAAAAATTTGTATGTAGAATTATCACACACATCTTGAAGAATAATATGCAAATTACAAGAAACTACCAGAGGGCGCCGATAGTACGTCACAATGACTAGAGTGTAAAAGAGAGGTATATAAAGAATGGTTGCAAAGAAGTAAAATTGTTCACAAGCGCTTTAAAAGCCTTTCAGTGCAATAACCGCATAGTTATGGCACAAAGGAAGCATTTGGATGATGTTTTACGTGGTAGAATTATCGGCCGTCTAGAATGTGGACGTACCCAGCTGGAAATATCAGAGGAACTTGGAATCGCTCAAAGTGTCATCTCCAGGCTTTGGCAACGGTTACAAGATGATGAAAATGTGAGTAGACGTTGTAGCACATGTCACCCCCGAGTTACAACGCCGAATGAGGACCGGTATTTGGCAATTATTGCAAAAAAAAAAAAAAAAAAAAAAACAGATGGAGAACAACATCAGACCTACCTCGTCACTTCTCTTCAGCTATCGGTACGACAATTTCAAGGCAGACCGTGAACAGACACTTAGGGAACATTGGTCTAAATGCTCGTAGGCCTGTCAGATCAGATGTTCCACTTACCGCAACTCACTGTCGCCTGCGGTTAGCCTGGAGTAGACAGCATGCATTGTGGATACCGCAACAGTGGTCTCCGGAGATGTTTCCCGACGAGTCCAGATTTAGCTTTCAGTCTGATTCTCATCGGACTTTCATATGAAGAGGGCCAGATACCCTTTACCACCAAGAGAACACCTCTGAACGACACCGTTACGTCTCTTTCTTTGCATGAACTTGCATTACCCTTAATTTATAGACACGAGTGTATATAGAAATGATTAGCATTTCTGTTCATGGACACAAGACTAGAATGTACAGATAATTGAATTTATTGATGTTGTATAAAAGTCACCCAAGTTATTTTTATCTAAAGTCAAACGTAATTTTGGATCAATACCATAGTCATTTAACAAAGACGAAGTTATTTAATTCTGAGCTTGCAGTTTGTTGCTCAGCAACATTGCTGTTAGTCACATCGCATAACTATATCAAACAAATTTGTTACCATTATGAAATGAAGACCCTACAGGACGCCTGAAAAGATAGCAACTAATACACTGCCCGACATTGAAAATGCAACACAAAAGTAGTAGACAGAAAGTGACGGAACTCGACAAACATAGAGAGACAGCAAGGAACAATAAGTAATTTGTATTTCCAAATGATACGCATAATACAGTGCGAGAACAGGGTAGGTTCAATAGGATATAAGACCACCGGGGATGGCGATACACGAAACAACACGTCTAGACACACACTTTATCAGAATATGGTTGTTGTACTGAGTCAACCATTTGGCAAAGTGCGTCTTCTGAAGGAGGCAGTGGTAGTGACTGCTAATGGTGTTCATTTATATCCCAAGCGTTTTCGATTGAAGAGAGATCTGGCAAGCATATTGACCAGGGATGAAACTATACATCTTGAAGGGCATGTTGGTTGATGCAAGCAATGTGAGGTCGAGCATTATCCTGCTGATAAAGGACATGGGGCACTCCCTGAAGGTAGGGTAGTGTCACCGAGGCCAGCACATCATCTACGTAATTTTGGGCTATCATAGGGCCATTAATATGAACAAGAAGTGACTTAGAATCCTACGCAATGTGACCTAAACCATGATGCCGCAGTGTCACAGGGTGGGGCGTTCTACAATTGTTGCAGCATTGGACCTATCTCCACATTGATGCCACACTCGTATGTTCCATCTATCACTGAAGAAACAAAAGCGTGATTCATCTGAAAATATGATCCTGTGCCACTCCATCTTTTATATAGCTCTAATCTGGCACCATTCCAGATGCTGGCCTCTATACTGTGGGATCAATGACAATCTTTTTAATTGAAGCCATGAGATCAGGCCACGAGCAACCAATAGACGGCAAATGGTTATGCTCGATACGGGAGCATCCACGGTGCTACAGAAGTTCGGTAGACATGCTAAGCGGGGCCATCAACTTTTCCCGTTGGACACGTCGATCCACGCGTGCTGACATCACTCTGACAGCACCGACACACTGCAAGCGTTCCACAGTTCCTTGCTTCAACCACCTTCGCCACAGCCGGTGCACTGTGGACGCGTCCATGTGTCTGTCAGCTGAGATTTGCCTTAAGGGCCCACCTGCTCTCCTCAGTCCGATCACCATGCCGCTTATTAACTCGTCTGTCTGGTGGAACTGACTCCGTTGACGATGGCCTGACATTCGCTGCAATTACAGGCATTTTTTAGAACAAGAACAAACTTTCAATGATTATTTTCCAAGCAGCAATAACTGAATACTGCCCACTCTGCCGATCATCTTATATCATATTACATATTTATTGTCAGGTTCTAAGCCACTAATTCTTTTAAGAACGATATGGACGTTCTATGAATGTTTTTATTGTTCTTTATGGAATAAAAGTAAAAAGAAGAACCATTATGAAAAGAAGACTGTATTGAATGTCTGAAAGGAATTCAACTAATGAAAGAAACTAATTCTTTGAAGCACTACGTAGATGTTACGGAATTTTACAGTGTATCCTTATCAGCAGCATGAATCATATGCAGGATGACAAAATCCACCCAGAGAGTGGGATGACGTTTTCCGCAGTGTGGTAATAACTGTTAAATTCTTTCAAGGCGTTATAGCTTTGTAATAAATTACAATGATGGTGCACCGGTATGGATAGAAATGTATCGAATATAAGAATTACAACATAATACCTTTTCTTACGAATCACTATTTTAAGTTTCACTAGAATGTCAAATTTTAATGTTGAGGAAGCTTGAATATTCACAGAGAAAATTTATGCAAATCAAAATATTTATCTTTGATCAATACATTCTGTAATAAGTTTTTTCAACAATTCTATCGCTAAATTAAAATTGTTTCTGGCGGTTACAGTTTTCCCACTAATAAATTTATTTGAGGATAATCACCAATTCTTAAAATGTTTTTGTCTTCGAAAGGTTGAATTTGGATTACTGAAACATATCAATATAGTAATGTTCATATCAACTACATCAGATAGTGTCACCAGTTATATTTTTAAGTTTGAAATGTAGATAATTATTGACAATAATTAATTATTCAGAGCTATTGGCAATGTTCAAGACTGCAAAATAACCCATGATCAAGATGGTTAATAATGATAATTAGGCTTTATTAGCAATCAACAAGAAAATTTTCACTAAATAAAAATACCTTTATCTTATAAGCACTTGTCCATCAAAGCACTTTTATACTGAGATTAGTTTGAGATTTATATTGAGATAACCCGAGATAATTTCTCGATTAAATGCAACTTTTTATTTAGATCAATATTTCTGAATTTATAATATATGTTTGGTTTTGATATTATAGAAAAAATATTGATAATAACTAAAATATTTTTAATAATCTCATGAATTTTGTATTGTGATATTTTGCATCATTAAAAGGGAACTATTAAAGTATTATATATATATATATATATATATATATATATATATATATATATATATATATATATATATATATATATATATATATATATATATATATATATATATATATATATATATATATATATATATATATATATAAAACAAGTTTTTCATGTCGGAATGTGGGTTTGGAAATACAACACTGAAATGCTAGCACGTGAGGTAGTATTAATAATAGATAAATGGAAAGAGAAGTAAAGACAATAAAAAGCAATATAATAAAATTATCAAATTTTTACAATATTGCTCGAAGAAAATATTTTCTAACATTAATACCAAGATCACAGTGTCTGCGCATGGATTACCGCATATTGGTAAAAACATTATGCATGTTAAGCCCTATTTCAGCAACAGCAAGAAATAGGGCAACGAAATTTTCTTTAGACGCTATTGAATATCGTAAATGTGGTTTTAAAAATGATATCCAAGTATATATATATTATACTTAGGAAGAGTAGTTGCCAAGGATCCGTTCCGCCTCATTTTAACTACTATTGACTGTAGACAATGTCAAAAGGATTCATGATGATGTGACTTGGGGGTATAACACGTTAGAACCACATTTATACTTGATGCTTTTTTTCATGAATTCAATTATGAATGTTAAATGAACACTAAACCCTGCTTGATCAGTGAAGAGAAAATGGTATTGGGTGATATAAGTACCAGGCAACAATGTTCACATGAAGACAATGATCATGCATGACAAATGCTTGCATTTTCTGGAAATGATAGCAGGTATATAGCTCTGCTTCATGTAAAATGCTGCAGTTGCATGACATACAAACACCGACGCATGTCCAGCTGTTTTTGAGCTTATCAAAAACTGCCCATTACTGTAAACCACATTGCCAATTTCCTTAAGAAATTCTCTACGGTATTCTAGCGCCTTTTGTCTTTAATTTCTTTGCATATATATCTAAAAGAAATCTGATTTTAAATTGAAGCAGTGCCGATTTTGCTTATTGTTATTCATCTAAGCAAAACTGAAGATCACGAATCCAATGATTATATACCTTATTTTCAATTATTTTCCTCCAAGAAAGCAACACGCAAAGTGCATTTAAATACTGTATAGTAGTCTTCGAGAGTTAGGTTATCCACCCCTCTTGAACAAAATGTTACGCCTAGCTATATAGATATTATTGTAATAAGGCGTATTTATCTTATATGTCACATCGAAATTACTACCAATAAGTCTAGCAACTCCGAATTTTTGTGAGTTCCGAAAATGTGAGTGATTAGGAGAGTGACCATTTTCTCCCTCTTTGGTTATTGATAACTACGTGGGTTGCGGACATGTCCACGTTAATCTTTTAAGTGTGGTATGGTGTGAATGTGGAGAGGAGGGTGCCAGCTCATGTGTGACCTCGACACCTGACCATGGTACAAAATTGCGTAGCGCTTGATAATAGACGAGTATTTCAAACTCTTTAACCCTTAAGATGGAGTCTGGAACTCCTCTGCACTGCTAAATATGTACATAATGGGAGATTGATTTAAATAAAATCGGGAGATTGTGTTAATTCCAGATCTTTTGTCGATTATTCGTCTCAACGAATTTGAAAAGCTGTGATTTTAATATTTTTATCAGCCATTTTCGAATAATTGTTTCTAAAAGCCTCTTTGCTATAAATAGAATTAATTATAAGTTACTATTCATTCTAAATGAATATAATCCAATTAGTAAGGATTCCTGAAATATTGCTTTAGAAAACATTATAAAAGAGTGTTATTTATTTTATTGTTAACTTCTAGTGGGTGTACAATATACAATTTTTCACTTCAATCATTTTCAGAATTGAATGTTTCGAAGAAACTAAGCCTTAAAAGATGAATAAAGAAGATATTTTTCCCATAAAGTCACTTTTCAAGAAAATCTAATCGAAAATGAATACATTTTAATTAGAGTACCCATATCAGCACTTCATCACCCACAAATAAAATTCAGAAAAAGTACTTGAATTATTTTTCTTTCAAACAAAATATTTATCACATAAAAATTAAAATATCACCATAGTTACAGTTCCAAACAGCCTTAAAAAGGAACTAAAAGTGGTTAATAGTATTAGCTATAATTAGCAAAAAATAATAGTTTTACTAATATTGAATACTCAAGCTCTTATATTATTTGTAGAAATCTGTAAAATTGAGAAGCCATAAAAATTTGCATACTACTTTGGTATTTATTTATACAAAAGTATGATTGGTGTAACTAATTCTGCTTTAATGCCTATTTTTCCACTATGACTTCTCTCTCACTTTAATTTGCTAAAAATGTGCTCCCATAAACAAAAAATGATGTTGCTGCAAAATACAAAACTGTTTTCCAATTGTTATTAAATACAAACGATAATTTTTGTACTGTTCAGATACATTATAAATCACATTAACATGCACTTGTATTCACATATAAAGTGGTTTTCCGCTTAGATAATTTATTCTTTCAGCATTTACTTATCATCAAAACTTTGAATTCAGCCAGTAAAAGATAAATGAAACAAATAATGTTAATGCACATTTAATTTCAATTTTTTTCCTAGTTAAAAAAAGTAATTTGAAGGATAACTTTTAGAATCTCACAGAATAACAGATTTTAAAATTATTACCAATATTTTTAATAAACAGCAGGAATATATTTAAAATAATTACTTACGGTATCCTTATCAAAACGAAACAAAACAGATTTATTCTAATGCACTTCCATAAGTGCCAGATTTAATTTCACTTTGAATCTGCCGCAAACGACTTTTACACCGCAGCCACCGCAATTTAAACAAACTACATTTATTTCTGATAATTTTAAACACCGAGTATCATTTAAAATAACTATCGTTTTCAAACTCGATTTCTAAAGCTAGGGTCATCAACGAAGTGGAATTAAATGATAATAATAGAAAAAAGTTATTCAACGAAAACGTTAAATGAAAAATAAACTCCTGCTGGTTTAACACTTTGCATTTCGCGCCGATAGGAGCAAAGAGAACCACTTTGGAAACTGGGCGTTAACGGCCACAACCTTAAGTGTCTTAATTTTCCTTGATTACCGTAAGTCGTAATTGTTTTAACATCTCTAATTCGGGAGAGGAAAAAGGGGAGGGTTAAGGGGGGAGGTAGGGAAACCGCACTTTTAATTCATCCTATCGCACCGTTGGGCATGAATAATAATAACCTAAAGAAGAAGAGTAAAAAAAAAAATTTCAAGTTCTTGTTTTCTCAAATGGGTATCTTGATATATTGAATATTTTATCACCCGTAAATTTATTGAGATGGAAACACATTAGCGGCAGTTCTTACAATATGTCGCAGCAGTTCTTTGCACGGCGAATATAAAGCTGTAAAACTCTCATTACAAGAATAAAATAACGAAGGGTGAAAAAAAAAATAAGTTACAAGCTGCGTGAAAAAATGTGTGGGAGAGCGGTGGGAAGGGTGGAGGTAAGGGAAAAAAAAAACAACACGGCGTAAGTAAACCGCGACGCGATATTGCGGGGGTAGCAGATTTTATCTTGCCATGAATATTCATGTTCGAATTTTATCGTTTGCGTATTTGCATCTCATTTGCATTGCAAAAGACGGCCTTCCATGATTGCTCATTTTGTTCTTAACCGCTGAAAAAGAAAGGGGAGATTTTGATGAGTTAGAGAAGTAGTAGACAAGATCTACTTAAAAGTGTTATTACCTTCTAAATAGAAAGTTTCTCCCAAAATTCCTGTTTGAGTGTTCACTAAAGCAGCGTTTTAGGTCTTGGCGCTTATGTAAGCAAGGGAATTTTACAAGGAATTCGAAGATCCCATCTGATTACATGAATAAAAATCACATTAAAATGTAACCATTTTAGTAAAAATTTTATAATTCACTTTTTTTCCCTATACTCTAACGGTTATTTTAAGAAAAGATTATTGTACGTGAAACATTTCATAAAATATTTAATATGTATGCCGAGTCAATGGATTAGCCCTTTTACTCACTCGCAAACTATTAATTGATCAACGCAACAAAAACATTTAAAATATCTGCTTATTGTTGTGGCATGTTTACTCGAAGTATGACCAATTACATTTTTCTCTCTATGTAGGATGATCCAACGTCTCAGTTAAAATTTAAAAATTCATTAATCACCAAGTAAACATTTTGTAGGATCAAAGTAGAAGTTCACTAAAAAACTTGATCAAATATAACTATGGGGAGATTTATTGAAATATTAAAAAAAATTCTTATTTGTATCTCCGTTACAATTTATTGCAGTCTAATTGAAAAAAATTAATTAAAATTAAAAATTTAATGTTGGCGTAAGCAAGGCAATTAATCTTAAGATTTAAAAGAGATTGTTTATAAATATTGAAACTATTAATTTAATATTCTATTATTTAGTAATGTTTATTTTGTAACATACCCTAAAAATGGTGTTCTAAATTTTTGACAAGTTTTGTGAAAAAACTCAATCTTACTCAATGCAAGCTATAAGCCTACGAGCATAAAGCTCCAAAACTGTTTCTGTCATATTACTACTAAAATTTTATTAATTAATGAAGTTTTTAAAAATTTAAATCGTTCTTGCTGATTTAAGCTTACAATAAAGTGGATGTTTTGTCTTATCTTTTTCCTTTTTATTTTTCTTCTATTCTATTGTCATCGTGTTAATGACTTGAATCAATGGAAAATGGCTTCTCAAACCGATGCTTTGCTCCTGATATAAGAAGTAATTTTATTAAAAAATTAAATTCGACAGAATTCTCAGATGTTCGCTGGGGAACTTCGCCTTGTTTGCTGGGCTTAATCTTAGTATCCGCAACGCGATGAGTTTTGCGACATTAAAATTCGGATTGTATGTTTATGTATTGCCATTTTGAGATTCACAATTTTTGCTTTGCTCTAAGACTTCTCCGGTAGATGGTACCACCAGAAGATCCACTCCCTCACATGTGACTAGGAAGTACACGTGGGATTTCAAATATCTTCAGTAGATTAGATTGAAGTCTGTAAGACTGGGAGAGGAACAGCAGACAACCCTGAAGTGGGTTATAATTTTCTCCAAAGCGATAATTTGGTAACCTGTATTTCACTATAAGAAAATATTTTTGCGCAGTTCGTAGTATGCAGGTTGCATCAAAAAATGCATACACAATTTATATCATCACAGAAACCATATTTCTCATGCTACAGGTTCAATTTTTGAGAGAAAGTAATTTAATATCTACAGTAAATATATAAAAAAGAAATGGGGTTTGTTTTGCAACGGGCCTTTTAGGTTTGAAGATAATGCAGCATGTGAAAAGTATTTAACAATTCTTTCTGATTCTATATCTCATGACATTCAATCATTATACGATAATAACAAGTTTTATTTCCAAAAATATGGCGCACCGTTTCACTGTCATCGCTATGCACAAGCATACCTGGATCAAAATTTCTCAGGCCAGTGGATAGGACGCAGGAAACCATTTTGAGTTTCCTCCCTGCTAGCCAGAAACCTTACGCAGCTGGACTTCTTCTTGAGGAACACAACAAAAGCAAATGCAGATGACCGCGATGACCTGCTGGTTAGGGCGTCATTCTCTTTATCGGAAGGTTGTGAGTTCAAATGCTACCTTAACCGAATGTCTGTCATGTTCGCAAAAGGCGGCTAGGGTACGTTAAAACTGGTCATAATCCTTCAAGTGAAATAGTACTTCTGGGAGTGGAAGGCCAACTATTGGAAGGTATTCTGCTTGTTCCTGGCTTTAAAGTCACGAAGGCTCCATCCGGCTACTTCTATCCAACTTGTAGAGTTCAACTCTGTGCTAGTTGCAGGGAAGCACGCTGGTGCAACAACGAACGTAGACCATGAAAAATACATACACTTCGGAAGACATGTGCAAAGAAAACCAATTGGAGATTTTGGTACGATCTGCGGAATTACTGGTAATTCGTACTCAGAAATGTATTGATGCAGAATTCCGCCGGGTTTAACAGTACTCACATTTGCGTGAGAAAATGCATTTGTGTTTCAAATTGCACGTTAAGGTTTATCATTTCCTGCTATTAAGCCTTATATATGGAATATAAAGAATGGAATATATAGACTGTGCGAAGATTTAAAGTTTGTACCCATTTTTTGGCCCACTTGGTATTTCAAAACATCATTCTGTCAAAAAGTCGTAATTATCTGCAATGATTATCAGCCATAAAAAAAGGATTTTATTCTTCACCATACTGTCATACTTCATAGCCAAAAAAATATCCTAAAATTAAAAACCTTGATCATGAATGTTCCGATAAATCCATTCCACATACCTGATGAATTTCTCACACAGTGAAATTTTCTCGCTAGCACTAAGTTTTCGAGAAATGTGACTTCACAGTTGAAGAACTGTCAGGAACTTTAAATGATCAAAAAATATTTCGTAGGTTCACATTATTCAATGATTAATGGTTAAATATTTACTTATTTTTTTTATAAAATACTGACTCTGTAATTACTTTCTCGCTTCACGGAATAGGTAATTAGCATTTTATAGAACTTTATATCAATGTATGTAAAATAATTATTCATCAAACAGAATTATCCGGAATGTCTGTGTAAAGTGCATCTTTAAGAGCACTTATGTCAGAATATAAGACACTAAATGTTCTTATTTTTTTCACTGCCTCAATGACAGATGTTCTTGTGACGTACTATCTAACCTAAAAATCTTATTTCTCAGAAGTTTATTAACTTTACAGCCACAATTGACAAAAGGTATTATCCATTCAATACCCATCTTATGTCAATGCAATCGCAAAACAGAATAACAGATTCTCCATTCTGAGAAATACAGATTCAATGACAGCTTTTTCTGACAAAAGTCAACCAACATATTATTATTATCTGATTCTTTTTCTTGCTACATCTTATTTCATTGCTGGTGGTGTAGCTATAAGTATGCTATATCTCCTCAAGAGATTTCTCGCCAAATCTGCTGTTCATTGTATTGATTATAGTGTTTCCGGTTATCCCTTTAGTGTAGCCAATTTGAATTCTTGTTGCGTTTTTGGATTTTTTCTTGTTGCCAGGTTTGGTTTTTCTCGTATTTTACATCATATTTGCATCATATATACTGTTTATTTTAAGTGGCAACAGTGATAGAATGGCTTGGTGATGAAAAAAAGTCGCAAAGGACACAAATGGGAGATTTATCCTACTAGTTCATGAATTTCATTCCTCGAAATGTAACCGAAAGGATTCAAATAACAAGATAACGAATATTAGAGCTTTTATTTTATTTTATCTTAGTTGAAATCGTTAGAATTCTAAATCAGAAATTATTATTCTCATTTTAATTGATATTTCTTTTATTCCCAAATAAAGACTATGAAAAATTACGATTAAATAAACTTACACCTATAAGAAATTTTCTTCTTCTATTGAGATTACACTTATTTCCATTTTTAATTTCCTATTCAATGTAGCAAAATTCCTTAAAAATATAAAATTAATAATTTAATTTAATTTATTCCTACAGTGATTTTTTTCTGAGTTACCGAGCATTTTCGCTGAAATCTTAAATTATAACTCAAAAGAAGGAAATCATTTGACTGATTTTCATTCGGAAATTAGAATTTTAATGATTTAAATCATTAAAACTTTAGATTCCAAATGATTTTTTTTATGAACTTTCTTTCCAAAACATATTTGTTTTTACCATTTGATTAAATAATGGTGAAAACAAGGAAAATAAAATTTTATTTTTTGAGAAAAACAACTTCTAAATGCTGTTAAAAAAATTATAGAATTTTATAAAATAATTTCTAGTCACGAACTTTTAATGCAATTTATAATTATTGCTTAATTTTTCTCACATTTCATTTCGTTTAATTCTGGGCATAATTTCAATCCTTCAATGAATAAATTTGTTTTAAAATATATAGTGTTCAATGAACATATATAAATCCATCGAAATGAATAACGTGTTGTATTATTCATTTAATGCGACCCATAAATGTGTTTCGAAATAATTACTTATTAAGGTATTAGTTATTCGAATAATTGTAAAGTTGATAAATTATATCGAAATAATCTGTGTCTTTGAGACCCTATAGTTGAAAAGAAACATTTCTAATACACTATCTTAATTATTGAGAATTAAAGAAAATTGTGTAAAAAACAATAATTACAGTAAAAAAAGAAATGCGTTTCAAATCTAATTCAAACGTTTATATACGAAATAGCTTAGCCGCTATTCCTCTAGTGGTTGACATCTTTCTCAAATGATGGACATGAAAACGATATCAAATCATCTGCAGTGATATTAAAATGTGCATTGTTTATCATTGGATGGATGAGAGTTTCAGAAAGCACAATTTATAAAAATATTCCAAATTCTAATTCTATACCACAATGAGTATTTGAAATATTTAAAAATGAAAGTTTTATTTTAGTAATTAATAATTCATTTGCATTTAGCGAAGAAAACTGTCATTGTTTTTATTTATTGCTTAAAATATTTTTTATACAAAATTAAAAATTAAAGCTGAAATTTGGGTGATTTTTATCATTTTAAAACACATTTTACTTAGTTAAAAATGAAGCTTTATGTATCTCTCTTTTTGTTAGATACATTACTTTTTAATTATTTTAATTTATAATTTACACTCTGAATTAAAAAAGAAAAAAATCCTTATCTTTTTATGATGAAATCGCCAAGTAAAATTTAACTAATGCCACGAATAAAATAGCAAAACAGTAAACTTCAGTATTTAACAATTGGTTCTTGGTTTTTGAGGACATATATCACTACGTCTTCTGTTACATCGTAGAATTTTTAATAGACAGTGGAGAAAATCTTAACGGATAAATATTGTGTGTGGTGCTTGGTGTAATGATGTTTAACACCATATCCTTCTGTTAGTATTTTTATTAAATATAATTCGAAAATTAAATTAAAAATTTGACTTTTCATTGGTTTTTACCCCAAATTGCTTAAAATTGCTCTGTGTAACTTAGAAATAAATCTTAACGACTTTTAAATTATGAACACAATTCTGTAGTACAAAGCTTTGTATTGTTAAAATAAACATCTAGATATAGCTACAAAATAATACAATCACTTACAGTAGTCTAGGCTCTTGTATTTTCAATACTAATTATCAAAATGGCACCAACAGAAACAAAAATGTTTTGAAATCACAGAAACAGAAGCTAGCGAAATACATATTGAGTGAATTCGATATTGTTCCATGTCTTTTAACAAGATCTGTTACATATTGAAATTTTACCCGAATTTCATGTTCCCCACGATAAATGTATGTTTTAAAATTAAGCTCAGAATTCTGGTTAACCGAATGCCCTTGTTTAACACGAAGGCCCCACAGAAACTGATCTTGATTAACATAAGGTTGAATTATTATCCGAAAGATTTCGGCGACGTAAATTACGCCATTATCAATTCGAATTCGAACACGAATTCCGCTCGTAAAAGTTGTTCCTCGAACTGATGTAAGTTTTGTCTTGCATTGGAAAATTTAATGCAGATCTCAAAATTAACTAAACAAATATCTGTAATTCTGATTAAACAGACAGAACTTTTATTATAATCATTCAGAAGAGGAAAGTTATTATGCAGATTTAAGCGAGGGAATAAGTTGCGAGATGATTACGTCCGCAGACTATTTCAATTTCTATTCTAAAGTCATCGGATGGGATTCAATCAGAGACGATTTAAATTGAATTTCGAATGTGATAAGTGTTCTGCTTCCATAAACATACTGATGATGTCGAAGGAATTTTCGATTAATCGTTTTCCTAAAGAGATCAAAGGTGAAATTATTTGTTATTTTAAAAGCTGAATTAGATATTGCTTTATAATAAATAGAAAAACATTTTTAATATTTCAAATGCAATTTAATTTTCAGATAAAATGATATATATCTTTCATAAGAACATGAAAAATACTTGTTCATTGTTCATAACATTTATTAATTTGAAAATAAACAATTAAAAATGCATTATAAATTAGAAATGCATTAAACAAAACTATCAACAAATAACTTTATAGTTTAAACTATAAAAACGTGGATAATATGTATAATTCACAGGCGTTCACTGCTAAAAATTTATGGGCAATAATTTTTAACTTCTTATAAAATATAAAAATTGGATGATTATGAAGCATTACTTTTAAATTTATTACATCTGTTGTTAACATTGACAACAGACGTAATAAATTTAAAAGTAATTTCGTCAGTTAACATTAATAGTATAGGTGCAAAATAGAGCTATAACTATTATTTATAGTTAGATTTATTCCGATGCAATATTGTGAATCGTATTACTGGTAATTGTAAACTAAAGCATGTTGTAATTATGTTAAAATTTTTATAATTTATTTGTAATATATTTTTATTAGCCAATTTATCGCAAGAAATAATTTTTTGAGAATATAATGTAACATATTGATGAGAATATAGGTAAACATATTGGATACAAAAAAGGGAAAAAAAATTAATGATCCATTTTGAAACAAACCTTGTCATCACTTAGAGAAAAAAGTAATCATAATTGATTCGTTGATTGTACTTACTAAATCTGAACAACCAAACTAATTTGATTCCTTTACCTTATCTCAATAAATTTCTAAAAATGAAAACAGAAATATTGATTTTTTCATATTTTTCTTAACGTTTCCTTTATTAAAGTACTTACACCATCACAATAAGTTCTTATTGTAAAATCAGCTCATTCATTTTGGTTCAGCTTTTTAGTCATCATAATCATTGAAATAAATGTGGGAAAATATATTAGTAATAATACATGGTTATATATATACATTATATATACATACATACATACATACATATATATATATATATATATATATATATATATATATATATATATATATATATATATATATATATATATATATATATATATATATATATATATATAAATGTCGAAATTCTCCATTTATATGTCTATATTATTTTATGAATGTTACATTTTTCCAAAGAGAATCTTACTTTTCAGAAAATACCGTATCTTCAAAATATCACTACGCATTGGAACAGGAAATTTATGATTTTCTTCATCAAAAACTCGTCACAATAGACGGTAATTTCAGCTTCATATTGATAAGAGAAATAGTTTTTAAATCAATAACTGTATACACTAAAAATCCATTCAAAGAAAAACAAATATTTTCTCAAACGTTTCTCTTAGATAAGTTTAAGGTTGCTTTTTCTAATAGCTTTCGATTGACTTGGAAACTAAATGGTCAGATTTTTGACCTAGAGTTCAAAAGCTCTTGTGTTCGATTCTCTAATTGATGTGGATGTTTATAATGGTTCAAAGTCCACTTTAAATCTAGATATCTGTTTAAGTTAATCCTCAAGTGCTGAAAAGGCACGCATTAAAAGAAATGAACGACAAACCAACAAAATATTTCTTATGATGAGAGCATTTGCATTTATGGTTCATTTTTTCTTACCTTTCATTTTGATATAATATGCATTTAATGTATAATATACATACATACATACATATATATATATATATATATATATATATATATATATATATATATATATATATATATATATATATATATATATATATAGGGTTATTCAATATAAAATATAGAATTAGTTGTAATTTTGTTACAGTTATATATAATTATATTAAAGTGTTATATTCTATTAACATCAGGTAATTAACAAATTTGATTATTGAAGAAGTTTCCTTATATTAACAGAGAAAGACACTTAGCTCTACAATGTAAAAAAAACGGAAGAAATACAGTAAAAATCACACTGTTATTTAAATAGCTGTCATAGGAACACTAATGATTAGAGTAAATTTTACTGTAAAATTCAGCCGCAAAAAATCGCTTGCTATTGGGCATGCGCATTGAATTGGCGGGATAAAAGTTTCTTCTGTTCCTGCAACATATAAATCAAATGAATTTCGCCATTTATTTGCCTTTGTTTTCGCTTGGTGAAGCAGGTGATATTTTGAGAACAGTTGTTCCTTTAGTTGAATTTCTATTGAAATTTAATCACCAAATATAAGGTAACGTATACTTTTCATATTGTTTATTACGCAAGTTGTTAGCGAACCTCGATTTATATAAATTCTTATAAATTTGACTGAACATTTCAAAAAATTCTAAGCTGAATTTACAAATGATCACATTCACTAGTATTAATTCAGTGTCAATATTTTTTTACTTACTTTTTATTAATATTTAAAATATTTTATAGTAGTTTGGTAACATAATTGATTAGTATTTTAATTATCAAATTTTTGACGAAATTAGAGTTGTATTTAAGTGCTTCCATTATTATAAAATTGCTTAGCTATATTTCTTTCAAAATTAAAATTGAATAATCATCTATTGTAATATTCTTTTAGATATATATTATTAAATATATTAACGAAATTTCAATTTTATTTCGTTGTTGAAAATTTCTGATTTTTCTTTTATTGTAAAATGATATAATTTATTGTATATTAACTAAATATAACATATTTTTTTTTATATTTTTTAATAATTTTTTGATTAGAATTTTATTAAAAAATGTTTATTTTTTAATACAGATCGTTAAATTGCATTCTAATTATGATCAGTAATTCAATTCCATTTTGTAACATGCATTAAAATAATAATTTTTTAGGTATAAATGTTTGTAAATTCTTTCAATAAAATAATATTACAAACAATGATATTTATTAGAATAAATAGTCATGTGTTTAGAATTTGGATGGAATGTAAAAATGCATTTCAATGAAAAATGTAATGCTTTTTTAAAATATCTCTATTTTTTAAAATCATTATTTTACAACAAATATATAAGTATTCCTTTTTTAAATACATATTAGGAAGTACTATTTGAATTAAGGTCATTCATTTAGAAAATGTAAAGTTTATTATTTTATAACCATGATTATTTTTTTAAATTTATATTACTAATTAGAACCATTAGAACATTAATTAAAAGCCTGTTTGAGAAATCTTGTTGGTTGTTTGATATTTATAAAACAAAATTTCAGGCAACATATTTTCTTGTAAAAAATTACATTATTACTGCAAATTTTACTTTATTTTGTTAAAAAATTGCAAAATTTGTAGTGCTAATTATGATTTATTTAGTTATGTTAGTGAAGGAATCTGAAAGAAAAGCTAATTTAAAATTATAATTAAGAAACAAATACATGAGTGAAAACTTTGTAATTTATTCTTGCTAAACATATTTAAAATATATTGTGCTCAAGATTTTTCTAATACTACTGTGCACATTAAATACTACCTTCCAATATGGTCACACTTTTTAAAAATTTTTTTAAATATATCTATGTTTTGGGAAAATAAGAATTTATGAAGAAAGTGTTTGATTTGTAAAGGAAGTTTTAAAAATAGAATAATCACAAATAACTTTTAGTAGTAAGACAATTCAGAGTAAAGCCTCTCCATATCAACTTCAGCCATATTTGAAAGCTGGAATAGGTATTGGGAGAGAGAGAGTTTTTGTAAGCACGTGTATTTTTAAAAGTTTTCTATTTTTCCTTCATTGTGATGTCCGACAAGAAGCCAAAATGCAGTGTGTTTTTAGATGTTATAATTGAAGAGGTTGTAAAATTAATATGAGACTTTTCCATTTCAAAGAAAAGATATTAACACACCTAGTGATATTTCCACATTAAATGAAAGATGACCTTGTTTATTTAAAGCGAAGCATTTTGGGCAATTTTAAGTGCTTAACTGCTGTAGATTTAAATGAAAGTTTAAATAATTTAATCTTAAGTTTGCATCAGCTAACAAAATTAAAAGAATTGTTAATTTCTTAAAAACTTCTCCTGTAGGTTGTAAAATACAATCTTCAACCATTGAGGAATTGGATAGAAAAGAGGATGTTGGAGCGTGTATTGTTCTTCTATCTGCATATTTTGGAGAAGACTTGAAAAAATATTTAAAAGTATTGCAGTAAAGTATTCAAAACCTTATTAAAAAAGTTACTGCTTAGTAAATTATAAGTAAGAAATTTAAAAATGAATATAAAAATTAATCATAAATAAATTAATCAGGAATTTGTTTATTGATTTTAGATTTCCACATCTTCTCAGGATGCAGTAGATATTATAGACTTACCTTGCACACCATGTGAATTAATTTGTGGTATGTATTATTTATACATTTCATAAGGTTTGAAATGTTTTAACTCAAAAGCCAAAATTTGTTGTTACATTTATTTACCTCTTCAAATACTGTTTACTCTGCTTAACATTCTATTTAAAATAAATCATATGAATATATAAAATTCTAAAACAATCTAAATAAATTATATTTCCTAATTTTGCACTATTTCACATAATTTCTTATTGAAATTAAAGTTTTATTGGAGGGAATACAACTTTGATGTCATTCTAAGACAACTTAAATTTCACTTTTGGGGTAACTATTTACGAGTTAAAGAAATTCAGTTTTAAGCAAATGTCTTATAAAATGTTATTTCATAAATTATTGTTACTTTGACACATTAATGCATTTTAATTTTTCTGTTTATTTTGGATGAAAATATTTTTAACTTGTGTATATATGTATGCAAAAGAAATGTTTCCATATTCTTTACAAAATTAATTTTTTTAAACTTAAAATTGGATTCTGTAAGTTATCTTTAAAATGTGGGCATAAGGTTCATGTTTCGCACTTTATTTCTAAAAATTTGCAATTCAGAGTTTCCATTGGAAATGTTATGATTTGCTTCTCAGAGGATATAATTTTCGATAACAAATGAATCCTTATAAAACAAATTCTATATTCTCTTTTAATTAAATCAATTATAAATTAGTTTTCGAGATAGAAAACATCAGTTAGAATGATTGAATTCAAGTACAGATTTTATCATCTTCATAAGAAGTGAGACCTTCATTACCAAAAATTCTTATCATGAAATTGCCAAAATCCTTTGAAATAATTTTTATCATCAAAATGATTGTGATTGCATGAATGTAACAACCACTTGTTAACTATTAAAAGAACTATATTTAAGGGAAATTCAATCAGTTATATAAACAATAAAAAGTTCTATGATTATTTTATTAAACTATAAAACAATTTTTCCTCTGAAATATTCTCAGCTCTTGAAATTTCAAATTAGTTATTCATGTGTCTGATTTCTTTTTTTTTTTTCAGGTGTTTGTTCAATTTTAATCCCTTGCAAGAAACGAAATCTAAAAAAATATGTCAAGGATGAAATCCAAGCACGTGTTTTTGTCACTTTTAAATAATTTATCCAACTTTAAATGACTATAATTATTAAAATGTAAATAAAAAAAATTCTTTTCAATTATTTGTGTATTGTCAACTATATTGCTTTTTTTTTCTTCAGAATCTTTATTTGCTTTTATTATAATGGAAAAAATCAATTACTTATACAATATCAAAAAGAAAACTTTTATTGTCTTAACAGTATAATTAAAATACTATATCATTAACTAATTTCCCTTTGGTAATTTTAGTAAAATGGAATGTTTTGTAAGGTTTCTTTTCATCCTAAATCTGTAGAATCACAGATATATCAAAAATCAATTTTATGCTTAGCTTTGTATCGTATTCAATATAACTGTTATTTCTTAATTTTTTTTTAAAAAAAATATGTAATAAAAAAAATTCAAACTTCTGTTAAAGTTACGATTGTGAGGTAAGAAAGTTAACAATCTTGTTAGGTATTTAAAGTTAAATTATTGATCTCAAAATGTTCTGAAAAATGACATCTTCTGCAATATAACATAAGTTATGTTTTTGTGCTTTGTATATTGTATAAAAAATTGCTTAAAAATAGCTGACCCATAAATAAGAAATTAGCTATTGTGTATTCAAAATTGATTTATACTCTACTGTTATCTTTACAAAACATGCTGATAGCTGTAAATAGCTATTGCAATAGGTTTTGTAGAATATGCAGCAAAATGCATAGTAAAATGTGCTGTAAAAATAACAATAAAAAGTGCTGAAAAAATAACAATAAAATGTGCTGTAAAAATTACAGTAAAAAGTGCTGTAAAAATTACAGTAAAAAGTGCTGTAAAAATTACAGTGAAAAGTGGTGTAAAAATTACAGTAAAAAGAACTGTAAAAGTTTTACGAATATGCTGTAAAATTTACAGCATATTGTATTGGCGCCCAAAACGCCAGCACATTTTGCTGTAAAATTACAGTGCTTTTTTTTAGAGTGTACAGTACCTGTGGACCCTCTCAACATTTCAGTCTGTCACTTATCAAGCTCTTCAGCAGATGAATACTGAATACTTTTAAATACTGTGTGTATACTGACAGTATGAGTGTTTTAGAAGCTTTGTGGAATAGTAGTTTTGATTGTCATCCCGTTGTGTCTAGAATTTTTCGAGCATTACATTCCCATGCTGGCAAGGGATATGATATCATATTCTGTTGGATCCCAAGACACGTAGGTTTCGATGGCAATGAGAAGGTTGATGCAGCTGCTAAAACTGCACCTAGTCCATCTCTACTATCAGTTCCTTTGTCTGATGTGAGAAGGTATGTACAAATGCTAATTTATTCGCTTTGGCAGGAGTCATGGAACATGCAGGTCAATGATAAGTTGCATGCCATATTTCCATACGTTACTTTATTAACAGTTCTATCGATACGAAGTGCTGATGTAAGGTTAACTTGCTTTCGTATCGGACACACACGTTTCACACACTGACATTTGTTATTAAGTGAATTAAATCCTTGGTGTGAAACGTGCGATGAACCATATACATTATTTCATATTTTAATTACATGTCATGATTTTAACCACTTACGTTTACCTTTTTTTAAAAATGATATTTTAACTTTGATTGATTTAACAGGGGATCCACCTCATAGAAACCTATTCACTTTTTTAAGGGCAATAGGTTTTTACATTATATTTAATTTCTATTATAAATTTTAAAATTATATATATTTTTGATTTTTTCCTTTTTTATATTTTATTATTAGATTTTAAAATTATATACACACCTACTTTTGTTTTCTAAATTTTTAATGTTGCTTGAGTTTTAACAAAAAGTAATTAAATATTTAGAAAAAAATTTTTTTGCAAAGATCTTACTCTTGGAGAAGCATATCCATTTTTGGACCTTGCGCCATAAAACCCAACCAACCTACAAACCTCTGATAAGATCAAGAAAAATACAAACCAGGTCAATTTTTTCACCAAATTAGAATTATTTGATATAACATATATCAGGTAAAAACATAGTGCTGTCAAATCTCAAATTGCCTCAATAAGTTAATTAATGTGCCAATGAAAACAAAATTTTGAAGTTTGAAAGAAGGCAATCATTTAGGTTGACCTTTAATTTTCTGTGTTACATCCCATCAACGGGAAGATATTTGGCTGTATAGAACAGGCATAGACATTCTCAACATTTCAGTCTGTTTTTTTCAATAACGGGTTTTACTATTTCTTCTGAATTACGCAATATAATGTTGGAATAACAAGGGAAAATAAAATTAAAGGTTAGGTTGGTTATTGCAGAATAATTCTTTCAGAATTTTTTTCTTATTAAGGCCACTAATCTCTTCAGAATTTCAGATCATGGTCAACTGATGAGATCCACATCGAAATAGGTACCCTCTGTATGCTTCACCACCAACAGCCGGGGAATGTAGATCATAGGAAAGCTTAATGTACATAAGCCTGCTCAACAAAACTATCTTCGGCTCGATCAAATATTAAGCAATTACCTTATGAAAAAAAACTGACTTTTAAACTTTGAGAACTATTGGTTCTCTTTGGAGAAAAATGAAAGTAAGTAAAGTTAGATAATTTACGAACTCGTCTAGAATTTTAAATCAGAATAAACTTTTTAACACATGTTAAAATTCTTACTCTGTATAAATATAAGAGAAGATTTTTAATGTTGGCGTAAGCAGGGCATTAGTCTTAAGATTCAAAAGAATACAGATATTGCAATTACTAATTTAGAAATCGATTAATTAATGAAATTTTTAAAAATTTAAGTTGTCCTTGTGTTGATTTAAAGTAACTATAAAGTGGATCTTTTTTCTTATTTTTTTCATTTCGCTTTTTCTTCTGTTCTACAGTCAACGTAGTAATGGCTTGAATCAATAGAAAACGGTTTCTTAAACCGATGCTTTGATCTTTGTATAAGAAATCGTTTTATTAGCAAAATGAACTTCGGCAATATTCTCAGACATTTGATGGTGAACTTCGCCTGGTTTGCAGCCACATGAAGAATGTGATTTGAATGCAGGCAGCAAATTCGTCGACAAATCGGATTTATAACGCCGTCTCAATACAATGTCTTAATTAACAATGCGTGACGTAGATGAAATATTGTCTGACATCAAGAATATTTTAAACCAATGAAAATTATGATAAAATGATGTAATCATGATCTTAACTGGAACGAAAGAATCAGTCACTTTATGATTAAAAATTAAAAAACATTAATTTTATACATGGATATATAATTCCAAGAACTTGTCTCAAAATATTACAATGAATAATTTACTAATATTTCATTTAATATGTATATCAAACTTAACTTAACCAATTTTAATATATGATTATATCATAGTGTAAAAGTAAATTAATCAATATTGCCATTATCAATCTTTAAATTAAACTATCGGCTTTACAGACTTATAAGTAACTCTGGTATCTCCAAGTGTCTAAATTATGAGATTCACTTCCTTGAAGTACAAAAGGTTTCCTACATATTTCTACCTGCTAATAAAGTTAAAGAAATGTTTCTCAATTTTAAACAAAATGTAAAATAAGCACTGAATTATGAACTACTGTTCACTGTGCCATATTTTGAAATAATACTATTGCAAAGCCAACTTATGATACACGTATCTTTCTGAATATATGAATATTTGATATTCAGGAAAATACGTTTAATAAAGTTGGAAAGCACAATAATATAAAAGATTCAAATGAAAAATAAACAAATAAGTCCAGCCACTACTCAATACATATGGTAATGAATTGTTGTTACACATCAACAAATACAAACAAATTTTATTTTCTTCTTCAAAGAGGCCGAAAGGAGAAAAAGTCTAGAAACGCTGCTTAGTTAGACTGTTTTAAATACGTTAAAGAAAATTAGCATGAGTTCTGAGTTCAATTTTAACTATTCTTCAGTATTTTTGCGGTTAAGTTTTTTTTTTTTTAAATTTTACTGATTAGTTTTCATACCTTACAGTTGATGCTAAGCTATGAATAATTAAAACTGTTAATTGTACATTTTTAACTAAGCTTTTTTCCTTTTTGCAAAGTTTTTCCGGCCAGGTATATCTTTGTTTGATTACTTAAAGGCCACCTAATTAGTTTGCTATTCTTTAGTAATACATGCGGAAAGCCAATACAAAGGCTGGCTTAAGCCACCCTTTCTAAAAATTGTAAATATCTTATAACCAACAGAGCTATAATCCCCGAAGCAAAAGTTTCAGTTTAATAATTGATTTCTCAGAAGAAAATGTTTTTCCCTCGTTTTTAATAAGTTTCTTTTGGAAAATTTTCCACATCGGAGAAAAATAGACGAAAAAACTGATATGAATTTTTTTCTAGGTTTATATCCTTGAGATATGTTAATATTTACTAATATACAATAAGAGATTTTTTTAGAAAGTCATACTCCATCAATGTTTAAGTACCTTCAGCTGTTACGGTCTTTGTCTTAACAGCTATTGATAAGAAATTCCTGAATTTTTACTTTAATTATCATCAAAATTCTAATATATACCATGCTAAAGAATAAGAATTGGCTTTCAGAAGTTTTAACTTTTATCTTGAATGTATATATATATATGATTTTTATCAACCATCTAAAATAACCAGAATGGTAAAGAAGCAATCATTATTCAGGTGACTATTATCAGCACCGTGGTTTGACAAATTCTATCATGTTATCTGAAGTGGCTTGAGGATTGATAAAACAATAATAACCACCAAGGTCACCTTCTTTTCTGAAGATGAGATCTGAAGTGACCTGCGAAGTGGTGTAGTTATCCTTATTCAGAGGACTTCTGTTAGAACTGTGTCCATGTGCATCCTTCGACAAAGTCAATGATATTTCTCAGACTATCAATGGAATATCACGAATTTCTTCATGTATAAAGATTATATTTTTTAATTAATCTAAATATTGTATATGCTTTTTTTTAGTAAACGGATTTAAAAGGGAAGTCACAAGCTTGGAAACTGAAAAAAACTGTGTACTATCTTCGTTACAAAAATAATAAGTGCATATGTCTGCAAGTTGCTATTTTTGAAACTTTCATTCGATACCAAGTTTCCATATTGTCTACAAAGGTTCTGTTATGGTATTTTCTATTATAAGTGCTTTTGCTTTCATTTGTATGTGTGTATTAATCTATTTATACGATGATGTAATACTTAAAACGTGTCTTATCTGGTTTGTGACCCATAAAAGTTTAATATTTTAATTCACTAAATTTAGCTTCAGTTACCAAAGAAATATGGATGAAGCCTGAATATCATATGTTACTGTGTAACAATTAACACAGCAAATAAATGTATTTAAATAATAAATTTGTTGCAAAGTAGAAAATTTTTAGCACCAGAGTAATTGATGTATTTAATTCTGTGACTGTAAGTGATTCTTAAAAGTTTTTGAAATATAGCAAGTGGGAAAACAAATTTTATTATTTTTTATAAAGAGTATTGTTTTATTTTTAAAGTTTAATCTACAAAAGCAATGTCATTCATTTCTATAACATATCTTACAATATAAGTTTGAAATGTATTTTTAAGCATTTTAATTTATTTTGCATAGCATATTTATCGAACTGAAAAGCTTTATTTGGAAGACAAATTTTGCATGTTAATTTATTGCCATATCTAAAGTGAATAACAATTAAATATTTTTAAATTAAAAAAAATTGAATATTCAATTAGATTTCTAAGCAATTTTTAGATTAACATTTTCCCTTGATTATATATTTTGAATGGTACACAGTTTTAAGATCGTTGCCTTCATCCTAATGTATATGTGTGCTTCTTGAGTATGTAAATATATGTCATAACTATGCTTATGATTATGATGTAGTCAGTATATATATATATATATATATATATATATATATATATATATATATATATATATATATATATATATATATATATATATATATATATATATATATATAGTGCTATAGCATCAGTGGAAATGGTGAGAAAATAAGGTGTAAATCATAAAATAAAGACTGACAACACAATATAGCTTTTTGAGTTTTTTATTTTTCATCTTTGATACATAAACAAGTGGGTGATATTTCAGTGAATGGCCCACATAGAGGTCTAAGGTTCTAGAACAGAACACCATTGGCCACAGCATTAGCCAATCATTTGGAGGCGTGAAATTTCTTTATACAAGGACATCCAATTAGATGAAATGATGAAACTGTCTTTCTTTTTGAGCTGATATGTGACTACAATAGTAGACGCCTTCTACTATTACACTCTAAAAATCACTAGGTAAAAAAATGGCGAATGGAGGGAAGGGGTTAGGTCACGTGACTCGTGTGAAATATTCGGGAACGGAAAGGGAAGTGCTTGTAAAAGTTCTTTCTCAAGCATAAAAAATATTCGTATTTGTTTCCACGTATTTGAGGTATGTATTAAAGCATTGTAGTATCTGTGAAAATGTTTTCTTATGTGAGAAAGAAAACTTTAGATCTTCTTTCATTTTACATTTAAAAACTAATGAAATAAACTGTGGTTTGTAACAAAGAAAATGCAATCAGATGGAAAAATAACTTTTTGTTCCTTCATTTCTAATATTTTATTACAACAATTATTGCCTACTTAATTCTTTTTAATGGAAACATCAAATTTATATTTTTATTTTGTATGACTTACATAAAATTTAGTATTTTTATATCTTTAAATTTTTTATTCTTTGCTATTATCTCCCTCTAATTTACTTTGGTTAGTTTATTTAGAAAAAAAAAATTCACAAAGTGGGCATATCAAGTTATAGCATGCAGTGTGTTAAATATTTTCTTGACAATATTTTCGATTTATCAAAATTTCTCGTGTTTTGTAAACGTTTTTCTAATTGTTATAATATGTTTTTACACTGCAATAAACCTTCTGTATGACTATTAAAATGTTTATATGATGAAATATTGCAGGTATTGCAAATGTGATGATTGCTGTGATAATGGCTATAAAAACAAAAGAATAATTTGTAATGCGAAATATTCTCACTTTTTTAAAACTGTGTTGTGAAAGTTTTTTAGTTCGGTTATAACTATGTTAAAAAATAAACAGCTGAGAGAATTTCAAAATAAGTTATCATTATCATTTTAAAGAAAGTTTTAAAAAGAGACAAATTTGGAGTTGGTTAAAATAATTGTATTTTCTATATATATATCACATAAACTATATATAAATATATTATATTACATATTTTACTTAATTTGATAGTTGGATTTTAATGCTAAACATTTTCATGGAAATTTCTTTATTAAAAGAATTAAACTACTAAAAATTTAACTTATGTGAAAAAGAGGTTTATGAAAACAGATATTTTTTTCCATTTGAAAGTTCATTGTGACTTTCACTTCTGTTTTCGTGTGGTGACAAAATGAAATATTAAAAATTTAATTCTTTAATCTTATGATTTTTAAAATTTCAAGGTTAAGATAGTAAAAAAAATCTGTCAAAATTTAATACAAGAATAACCAATTTTCCCGAATATTTTATATTTAATGACAATACATGGAGAGGAATATTTATTTTTACCCTTTTCAAAAAGCCGAAATTTGGCGACACTGAGCATCGCTGAGCAGAAAGGGTGAGAAGAGATTTGGCGACAAGAGTCCCTCTCATCCTTTCTGCCGGCATTTCACGCCAAATAAACATGATGTACATAATTTGTCCATTATGCCCTCCTGCGAAGATGGCCTTAAAAAGGTTTTAAAGTTATAGCCATGCTCCTAAAGCGCATTTTCCCTTCAGAAAACAGCTGGTTTTCGCTTTTCTCCAGGCAGAAAGGGTAAAAAAGTCATTCTTCAAGAAACATTTCTGATGCAAAAAAGAGCGAAAGTATCTCACGTCTATGCCATGGAGATTTATCATTCGGTGATCTGCGTGTTTATAGATATTTTATATATATATTCTGCTTTTTTTCCACTATATATCTCAAAATGAAATCTCTCACTCAAGTGTAATTTTCGGTCTTCGTAAATGGGGTTTTTTAATATTAAAAATTTACTTGATAGTATATGTTAATAATGTTTTAAGATAGGCAGTTTCTTGTTTACATTTGTCTTGTTTGAATCAATATTTTAACTATCATTGTTTAAAATAATTTTCTGTAAATTTTCGCATCATATTCGTTAGATAATTCGCTTCATCTTTTTATTCAAGAAAACGAATTTTTTTTCCAATTAGTTGAAAAATATTTTTTGATAATTTTATAATATTTTTTTAACATTAACTCAGTTTAGACCGATTATAAATTAAAAATACAATAGAAAATCATTTCATATATTGTAACGAAAAAATTAAAATTTTGTAGAAAAGAATGGTATATAATGCACATTATTTTTAAAAAATTGATTTTGAAAACTGTGTTCGTGTGATTACGCTTTCTAGAAAACTGTTCGTGAATAGGTATAATTACTGTGTTTACATTCTTATCTGCTAATGAACAAATGAATTGCTGAGTATTAGTATAATTTGGATGCCTTTTTTAGCATTTTATTTTCTTCTAAAAAAGAAAAAAATTCAGATTCTATTTATGTTTTTCTTTTGATTAAACTATTTCTTTTTGGTGAAATCTGTTTCATAAGAATAATTTAAAGAAAACTTGGGGTAATTAGCATTTGAGAAATTATAGTATGATTTTGCAATGTCAGCTAATAAAAGAATTTCATTATAAAGTTTATGGATTTTTTGTTACAGAATTGATGAAATAGCTTGCATGCTAATGATGAATAATCTTAGTTTATTTCACTTCAATGATTTTCTAAAAATTTTAATCAAAATATTTGCCATAAGAATTTTATTTAAAAGAATAATTTTTCATTTTCATTTCAAATGATTGCCAAACTAAAGAAAAAATTGAAATTCTTCTAATGACTTGGTTAAGATTATACATAATATAATTGAAAATATATTGCCCTAATTTACAAAATTAGAAAAACAACAAATTAACAGTAATAAAAGATTCTTTTTTTACTACAAAATTTAATTTATAGAAATTAAGAAACACAATGCATTATAAAATTCCTCAAAAAATAAACATTTAAAGATGATAATAAGATAACACACACACAGAGTTATCCATTTAGCATTTTTTTCTTTGTTGTGTTTAATATTTTAAATTGACACCATTTTCTCTAATAAGGATTCTATGGCTGCTGCATTGACACTCTAGAAGTTTTCATCCTCAACGATTAACAGTCAACTATGTATTTGGTACTATTTCACATATTAATATAAGCTTTGTTCCTAAAATTATTTTGAATGAAGCAATAATATTTTCAATCAGCTATTTCTTTGAAGTTTATGAAAAGCAAAAAATTGGGATACTGATAGTTTTCATTATTTTTTTTCTAAAAGAAAATCCATAGAAAAGCTTTCACTATAATTTCGCGTATCTAAACGTCTATTTTATACAATTATTTCGTCACTCTGATTATAGACATGATATTCATTGTTATCAAAATTCATTATCAGTATAACAAATGAAAACAAAATAATATAAAAAAAATGGAATTGGGAGGAATACGTTTGTTCTCAACGACACCAACCTGGAGACAATAGTGCTTCGTACTTGGGGCAGAAATCTCTTTAAAAAGCGACGAGATCTCATGGAACGCGGAGAGACAGAGAAGGGTTTTGGGAATGAAAGGAAGAACAAGGGGCGAGACAGGGGCAGGGGCGCAGCCAGCGGCAGGGGCTTGGCGATGACAGTTCCCGGTTTTAAGAACATCCGATGTTATTCAATTTTTCCCCCTGCCCCGGACACGTGCAAAACGCGGGGGCCTTCTAAAAGCTGTTGTCCGGAATAATGCGGGAATATATATACCAGGGAAATAAGATAGAGTTTTCGGGGACCTCGAAGCGCCCTCTCTCTCTCCCCTTTCCCGCACGAGAAGGGGGGTTTGGTGTGGGTGGCGGTTCACTGTGTGCAGGTGGAGGCTTAATTAACTCAGCTTCATGCTCAGGGCTAATTTCGGAGACTTTGTGCATAATTAACGAGCACCAGTTTGAAATGCTTCAATGCTCTTTGGATAGGGATGCTGTACCCAGTGATAAATATGGCGAAAACTGCAATTAACTGGCAAACCTTCCCCCACCCCCTTGCCCACGCATCTACTTCCTACTTTTGGCCCTTCAACCTTGTTCTGATCTCTTTTCCATCCTCCACTAGTTCTTACTTCCACAAGTTCTATTCCCTTTTCTTTCCGCACCATGTCTGCTGAGGGTGAATGCAACAAGTTTTTCTCATGCACACCAGAATCCCTCCCCTGATGATGGCTATCGGCTTTCCTTTGAAACCTTTTGGAGAACTTGATCAGGGCCGCAGCCTGACCAACAGCAGTCAAAAAATCCCTTAAAAGTACAGTTGTAGTTACTCAGAATTATGCTAATAGTGGCTATGACCACAAGCACTGTAAGCATTCGAGAAAAATCCAATCGAGATGACTATTCTATTTTATTTTGCCATGAACGAAATCACTTAGAAACTTTTGTACTGATTCTGTAACCAGGCTAATAGAGTACAAAATGAGGTGTTGGACTAATTCATAATTATCAATGACTGATCCTTTTATGCTAATTATCTTTCGTGTTCAATATTTTATGGGATTCAATTGCAAGGACTTTGAGATCGCTAACGGAAATAAAATCTAGCTGAAGTTAACTTACCATGAGCAAAAGTAAACTCAGAAACCTTTGTATTGACTTTGTAACTAAGCTAACAGAGTACAAAATGAGATGTGCGACTAATCTTCATTATTATGTATAATTGATTCATAACTCATCATTCCATATTAAACGGTAATTATTTTTTAAGTTTATAGTTTTCTTGGGATTCAGGTGCATAGACTTTAAGATAACTAGTCGAAGTTTCTTTGCATTGAAAAAAAATAAACTAAGGAACTTTTGTATATTGATTTTATAACTAAGGTTATAGAGTACAAAATTAGGTGCATGACTAATGTCCTTAACTATTTAATTGCATTCTAATAATTATCTTTTATACTTAATTTTCTTTATATTCAATTGTGTAAAGACCTTGAGGTAAGTAACTGGAGTAAAACATATAGTTTTCACAAGTAGATATTCTTCAATAAATTATTTATTCGAGTTGTTTTCATTTTACCATAAACTAAAAAGGACAGTGTTTAAAATATTTACAATGATCAAGAGCTGAAAGTCAGGAAGTTTAAAACTAATTACAGAAAATCTATCAATTGCAAAATGGTACTAATAATTGATTTTACAAAATTAAAAATTATATTTAAAGAACAATGAGTTATGTATCAAAAAATTTTCTTTCCGATTATTATTTATATTTTTATATCCTATTCCTGATAATATAAAACTGTTTGAGATAAGATATAACTCTTAACTAAAAAAATATAACTTAATCAAAAATATTTAGTTATTTCATTTTTATATTTGCAATTCAATTATAAGCCAATGATAATTTTTCTCCAGTTAAGAAATAGAAATAAAGTTTTCACCTTTTGTTTTGGCAGTTTTTGCCTAATTAGATAATTATAACCCAATATCAACATGGATACTTTCTATACTTTTTAACTGTGTAAGTATTACTTTTGCAAGGTTTACTCAGCCTTTCATCCTTTTAGTGGGTCGATTAACTGAGCACCAAGCATGCTTGGGAACTAAACACTGGGGGTCTTACGTTAGGCTGACCACCTAATTGGGACATATGCTTCGCACCCCAGGGCCCTCGGTCATGAAAACAGTTATGGGCACTGTAGGCCTTGGCCCACATGGGCTGTCGTGCCATGGAGTTTAGTTTAGTTAAGTATTACTTTTGAAAATATGTAATCTCTATTTCCCAACTCCAAAAATGTGCACCTAATATTTATATATATATATATTAAGAAACATGCATTTGCATTTGCTCCAAAAAGCATTATAAATATTAATTTGCATTTTCTTAATTACAAACCAGTCATAAATTAAGCTTCAATATTGAAAACAATTTTGCATGTATCTATGGAATTAATTTATTTCTTTTTAACTTCTGAAGAGTAAAATTTGTTTTGTTTCATTTTTTCCATTGAGTTTTTTATTATAATTAATTATGAAATGAAGCATTAAAATTAGAAACCTATTGTTAGCATGTTTTATAATTTAGCATTCAATTTAAGAAATATGTAAACATGTGAAGCTTTTAAAAAATAAAATCTCATTGAATGACAAAAATATTTAAATTTAAAATTTATCAATATTTTTGGTTCAATGTTTATATTTTTATTCAAGTTTCAAGTAAAATGAGAATACTTTGTTTTTAGGTATGCATCAGCATAAAATTAATATAATAACACAGAGTATATGATTTTTCCTATCCTTGTAATTCTTTCATGCTATTTTTTACTTTACAATAAAATTCTTACATATTTAAAACAAAAATTGTAATTTGATTTATATTAAAATTTATCGTTCAAATGAGGCAACCAATTTTTTTTAGAAATTATAATTTAAAGTCAAATCCTTATTAAAATGATAGTTCTTAATTATCATTTTAATAACATAATTTTCAGATTTATTACTTTATGAAAAGTAAGTAGCAAAAAAGAAATGAAGTTTATGTACATTAATAAATTTAAATTTTAGCTTTAATTTTATCTAAGCTTGTATAAAAAATGAGATTTAGGTGTTCAATGGTTCAATGATCATTATATATATATATATATATATATATATATATATATATATATATATATATATATATATATATATATATATATATATATATATATATATATATATATATATATATATATATATATATATATATATATACTTTATAGAAGTTTAATAAAACAAATATCATTTGATTGAATGTGATATTTCTTCTCCCTTCAGCTACTGTAATGTAACTTCCAACTAGATTAAACTTATTTAAATTTCTTTTTAAATCAGCTTTTTTACATTTAATTGCCAAATAGAAAATTTATTTCATTACTTTTATAATAATACGACACATTCTGACTAGTAAATATACAATTATTCAAATCTTTGTGTCACGCTAGAAGTTTGATTGTAATGGATAATAAAATATTTTCTTAAATGAAAAATCCACATAAAAACAATAACAGCATTAATTTGCTTTTTCACAACATGCAAACCAACAATTTTAAATTTAAATAATTTAAATCTAACATTTGAACATTTTAAAGGAATGTAAAAAAAATCACCACAGATGCAGTATTATTTCTTAATTTTCAATCTTCTCAGTTTATCGAATTTGATAATCCTTTCCTCCATTAGAGCATAATGCAATAGTTTCTTAAATTGGCATAGTGGCTGGTTTCTGGTGACTTTTTCGCATAATTTTGGCTACAATTTTTGTCACCATTGCCAAAAAAAAGAAATAACACTACATTTGTTGAAAAAAATGAATACATATATCTATACATAATTTTTTGATGATCACAATATCTAACATTAAAACATTCAATACTTTTTTACCCAAAAAAGAAAAAAAGCAAACAGATATGCATGTGAAATACCTAAAATTTTGCCGATGGTGAAATAACAGTTTAAAATTGCAAGAAACTTGCTTGTTGCAAATTCATGTGCCGTATATATTAACAATTTTTGAGTGCAGCAATTAGTGATTTAAAATCAAAAGTATCATGGTAAAAGACGCCTGAGCAGATAACAAAACTTGAGTAAACTTTCGAAACCAGGCATAGCTCTATTCGCAGAACACTCTGTAGATATTGAAAACACACAACAGTACAATCTACAGTAGAGATAGTCATCTGAAATGAATCTACATGAAACTATACAGGATTTTATAAATAATACTGTACAATTTTTTCTTTCGTCAGCTTCACATGAAGCGCTCGTGAAAGGAAATATATATATTTATATTTTTTTTTTCTCAAACAGTAGTTTGAGCTCACTATGTGATTATAGACTTTCTGGTATGATGTTTTTACATGAAATTTTCATCTTGAAATTAAGTCGAAACCATTCACTATCTTGTTCGTAATTTGCTCGTAAATAAGTTTGTAAAAAATGCTTACAAGGGAAATCTTCTTTGAGACTAGTATATGTAAAAATAAATATACAATAAATGCATGTTCACAAAAATAAACGTAATAAATAAGTAAATAAAATACATAAATAATTATTTGTAAAATAGATAACTGTCGTTAAAATTGAAAGCTCATGAAATGTAATAATAACACACTCTTCAATGAGTTGTATTAAAATAAATAATGAAATTTGATTTTATAATCACAATAAATTAGAAATTTTACTCACTTCATAAATTCAGTAAGTGAAAATAAGTAAATATATGGTATAGTATAAATATAAAAATTTATATAAATAAATTTTATATATCACATAAATAATAAGACAAAACAATAGTGTGCTATTTATATATTACACAAATAAGAATACTGAACAATCTATATTAATAATCTATCTTATTTTGTAAAACGTTATTTGATTTCGTTAAAACAAAAACCATTCCAAAAATCAATTTTTCTGGAATTGTTAAAGACAAATTATTGAAAGAACTTAAAAAAAGTAAAATCATCGTATAAGAAATTCATTAGATATAAAATAGAAAAAAAATATCACAGAAACATAAATACTGTCTTTTAAACATTTGAAATAATTGAAAAATGGTAATTTGTTTTCTTACAAAAAATTCTGATAGTTTTTGAAATCGACGCCATATTGATTAAAGTGAAGGTTCCTTTTCTTTGGCTGATCCAATGTTCGCCAAATCAGGCTTAGCCCTCTAGTGCTATAGAACCGCTTCTCTAAAGCGACGTATATTCTAGTGTATTCTACGCCTATTTTTCGCAGTTTTGATGCGTATAATACTGTATGTTGATTCCTGGGTAGATTAGATTGGTCACGTGTTGCTCTGCGCATGCTTGCTGGTTGTGGACAAATAGGACTGGATTTCAGACTCATCACATTTTTAGTGAAATCGTGCGATGCACAATTTTTATAACTTACAAAAAATTATAGATTTTATAAAACTTGTGGCGTCTTTTACTGTCAGAAATACTTTATTTTATTCATAGTTTAAAATAAAGTCAATTAACTCATCAACTATGAAATTTTTGCTTAAAGAATATATTCACTTAACAAAATAACAATGCAATAAAAATCACCAGACAGTTGAATTTCCTTTCGCCAGAAATAAATTCCACTAAAAGTAATGTGACGAATCCCAATATCATAAGAGTCCCAAAACTAAGCATCGTTATCAAGGCGCATTCACACAGCAACGTCTCTTGCGCATGCGTGATTGCTCACAGGCCAAATCAATAACCGGCGATGAAATGAGGAGCTCGTCAGCACATCACCATCCCGATGTGAAGAGCCTAGTTGAGATAGGGTCAGAAGAAGGCCATCGTTCACAGCAAGGGTTGGGCAACCCCTGCAGCTATGTGGTGGTGGTAGGGCTGAGATGGAGTAAGTGGTGGTGGTGGCCGTTGAGGTGGTGGGCAAGTGAGGACGACTTGGCCTTATCCTCAGTGTCCTGCCACTTGTCCTGGGACCGGCGGCGAGCGTTCATGAAAAAGTTACCGACGGTGCTCAGTTCGAGTCCCAGTTGCTGAGAGATGGTGATCTGCATCTCCTTGGAAGGACGCTTCGTCTCCTTAAAAATGGCCTGTAATGTGCGCCGCTGGAGGTCGGTAAAGACCAAGCGTGGCTTCTTGGGAGTGTTGGGGTTCTTTTGCTGCTGCTGGTGTTGCTCTTCTTTCCGTTTGCAGGCTGAAAGGGAAAAAGGAAACGCATGTTAGACCGACAATCGTGGCATTTCATTTACAAAAAAAAAAACTGTCCATACTTAGTCATGCAACATGATAAAAACTGTAAGAATCCTTTGCAAGATAAGTGCTTTATTAATACATTTTAATGTATAATCCGTAAAAAAAGCTACACGTAGACAATTCTGCTAGCTTTCCAATCAAACTTCAAATTGTAAAAATTTCTCTTTTTTTGTCCTAATATGGATGAATACCTATATAATTAATAAAAAAAAATGGCATGCCAACTTTCAAATAATAAAAAAAAACCTGAATAAAGTTTTCCTACAAATAAATATTTATTTCTGAGCATGTAGGTATTTGCATGTGTTATCAGAGGAAATAGAAACTAGAAAAATTCACCATTGCGATATAGTATGTGATGCCTAAGTTACAAAATAAATAATGCAGTTAACCATCAGAAACTTTTGCCAATGAATCATACATATAATACAAGATGGTCAGGTAGGTATAGGAGAATAAAAACTATTAAAAACAGCAAAATGGCTGATTTTAATACAATGAGAGAAACGGGACACTTTATTTAAATAACATCTTTAAAGCATTATCCGATGGATTCTCGAAAGAAAAATTGCACTAGTTAATGAATTATATATCATAACAGCAATAAAATGTTGTATAATCTGGATCTATTAGATCGCTGCATTTATTTGCTTAGGATTTATTGTTTTGATTCGTAAGAAGTATAATATTTAATTTTGAAAAGCAAACTCATTGTATTTACTTGTTAATTGGTATGCTTCTATTTTGCTGATACATAACCTTTTGAAATTATGATATAACAATTAATTTGTCTAAATACAGTTATTTAAAGGCAATAGCACTATAACGACTCACAAATAATGTGCAACTTAAGAATATGCAAATGTACTCCAATTTCTATAGCTGTTAGTTTGGCTCATGTACTTTCCTTAAGGCATGGCACATAATACACGATCTCATAATATCATTAAAATGCATAGTTTAGGTTATATAAAAGCTGTTGTTTTAAATCAAAAATGCTTTAGATTTTATTCAGAATTACCTAAATATTTTCAAAACATAGAACAGAAGGAAATTTCCAAATATAATCATCGTATTTATATGTAGATTATATTATTACGACGAACTCCTCCACAAGCCGATATCGCTCCATTCAACTAAGGTGGCATGGAGATATCGGAGGTCGGGTTTTTCATATTTCGAAATTCAGTGGCAGTTGTGAGCCGCTATCGCTCAACCGTCGACGTTGAGTGGCTTCAAGAAATCAGAGAAATTCATATGAAGTAATATACGTGAGCCGGAATGGGGAAATAAGTTTCTTATTAAACTAAGAAGGTGGCCTAGATGGATGGTTGGCCGGGAAGCCCATATTTCCCCACTTTTCCCAGACTCCTTCCATGATTGATGGCGCGAAAAGTCAGCTGGCGCGAACGCCACCGCCAATTAATTGGGCGACAGCTGGCGGACGGTTGGTTTTTTTTTTCTTTTCGCCTTCGGGAGATATATTTCTCCTTTTTAGAAATTCATAGCCTTTTCCTCTTCTTGGAGAAAGGAAAAATGCGCTCTCCTCATCTCCTATGCAATTCCTGTATCAGCCGCGTTTAGAGAGGATAACCCCCTTTTTCCAGCAGATTAAACAGCCGCTTTTACGGATGGTGTCACCCCTCATCTTGCGGTGACACGTGAAGGTGGCTTTGTTTTGGTGGTGGGAGGTATTCACTTAATGAAAAGGATGGAAAAAAAAGCGGTTGAGGTAATAAGAAATGCATGGTCTTACTTTATCCATTCATTAAGTGCCTTAAGTGTTTTTAATATATACACGATAAATAATTAAAACTAATAAAATTCGGTTATTTTTTTTTTGTTACTCGAGTTTTATACACTCTAATATATATATATATATATATATATATATATATATATATATATATATATATATATATATATATATATATATATATATATATATATATATATATATATATATATATATATATATATATATATATATATATATATATATATATATATATATATATATATATATATATATATATATATATATATATATATATATATATATATATATATATATATATATATATATATATATTCTGATCCCATGAAGAAGACATAGATTCATTTTCGCCCTTTGCCAACTGTTCCGAAGCGTACAGAAAGGGGAATAAAGGGAAACAAATGATATTCAAAAGGGCTATGACGGGTCTATACGACGGGTGCTTCAAAATTTCTCAGTCAAACGAGACTAATTTGTTCTTGGACATTTTGTGTTTAAGAAAAAAAAATTGTATCTCTAATACTTTGAGGTTTGCTATGCATAAGGTGAAAGAAATACATCAATATACGGTGATACTGTATGATTTGAAAATGACCCCTTTTTCGTGAGCTAATGCAGATGGTCTGTAAATCATTGTAAAATATATTAGAATTAACATGGTATGAAAAGCTGTACATTTAATTAGAAGAGTTGACAGCCGTATCGTTAGCCTTTTGTTTAATAGTTAGTGGGTTCAAATCTCACCTCAAATTTGGTACTTGTAGTGGTTCAGAAATCCCTTTAAACTGTAGATTCTGGTCTAGTTAGCCGAAATGAGCAGTAAATGATCTTTGAAGGACGAAAAAAAAAATGAAACCAGGAAAATTCATGAAAATTTTCTTAGTTTTCCTGAGGGACATTTGAATATTTTTCTTCAATCTATTAATTTATTTCCTTGAAATTAATGTTGTGGAAATCATAAAAGTCTTATTGTGTTTAAAATACTTCACCAATTTAAATTTATGAAACTAATTTTTGCAAAAAGTAGTTAAATCTATAATGGTTACGGAACAAATTTATGTGTTCATTTACTACATGAAATTTTTCCCTCCATTGTAATGCAAGCTAATTAAGTAAAATTCCTATCATTTTCCCTTTAAATAATAAATTTATTTAAATTGACTGTAATTTGTATTAAATATAATAATCTAACTCAACATCCTATAAAGAAAATTGAGAAGATTTTTAGTAACGAGCATTGCTTTAAAAAAATGAAACAATTTGCTACTTTTGAATCAGCATAATTAACCGTAAATTGAAAGTGAAAATACCGCTTCACAATTCAGACACATAAATTAAGGTACACTACATTTTCGCAAAATGTTAAACAACAGAACTTCACGGTCCTTCATATAATTGCCGCTGATATCCACGTCTGAAGTCTATAACTCTCAGCTCTTTTCTTCAGTTGCCATTCAAGAGTTTATAATTACCTTTCCTTAAAAGAGAGTATGAACCATGGAAAGTAGAGGGAGAAAAAAGAGGAAGAAATAAAAGAAGAAAGAAACAGATTTTAGGGAAAGAATAGCCACCGAGAAACGAAGATTCAATTGGAAAGGGGGTTTCCGGGATAATCAGCAGTAATGAAAGCCATTAATTTAGAAGCTTAATCGTTCATAAGCGGCTGGAACTCTCTTCGCTGTTGCGGAGATTTTGACACCTGCGCCTGCCTTCATCGCTCAAAGTCGGGGAAAATATATTTTTTTTTCGTGCTTCTTCCCACTTATAATCTCAAACCTCTTTTCTAAATTTCCGAGAGCTTTTGACGAATATGAATTTGGTCTTCCATTGTTCCCTTGAATGCCTCGAAATTCGTTCTCGAAAAATGCATTCTAAAAGAGAAAATCGTCTGCTTAATCGGTATTTTCGTTTTTTGGAAAGAAAAATCATTCTCACTTTCAAATTGTTGAAATATCGAGGCTTAACTTTAGATTTCGAACACCAAAAACAATAAGAGAAAATTAAACAGGAAAAAAATCAAGTTTAGTTTTAAATCTTTTGGAAAAATAAATGCTTCCTAAATGATAAATAGAATTCTATTATTTTTGGTCTTTTTCTATTCCAAAATTGCATTTTGAACTACAAATATAATGAAATGTATTGTATATATAAAGTGCTTATACCGAGTGCAAAATAAGTGGGATTAATTTTCTGCTTTTATTAAAAGTATCGGTTCAAAGTTTTTGTTATTACTTATATATGAATCCATTGTATTTATAAATGACGCACTTTGGCTCAAAATTTATGAGAAGAAAGAAAATTGCACTTCTTTTGTGAAAAATAACTCTGTGATGCTGTCTTGAAATAACAGTTAATTAAAAATTTATTATTCAATCATTTATGTGGTTAGTATTATTAGAGACAACACACACAAAAGAATTTTTGGTCAAAATTGTTAAGTCCTTAAGTGTTTATTTCGATCAACACAGGATTGAAATAGCGAAATCATTGTTCAAAAAGGAGGTGATTGTGGGGGAGTGATTAAAAACACCCATTTCTAAGTAAAAAAAAAAAAGATTTTTCTAACATCGAACAATGGGAAATATATGGTATATTGTCCCTCATAAATGCATCTGCTAGAGGAGTACTATGAAAATTTCTCCCAAAGCTATACAGAATAAAAGCAAATATAGCAGTCCTTAAGCGTGAAGTTTATGGTAAGTGCCATCGACACATTCTTAACCTATCAAATTAATTTTATTTTTTATTATGTGAAATATATATTATTTTTCTGCTCAATATCTAATGTACGATGCTTATGTTATTAAAAACTCACAGTCTCTTTTAAAAGAAAAACATTTGAAATTGGCACTTATCGCCTCGCATTTTCTTAATACAATGAACGATACCACATATTGGTGGTAATGACATTAAGCCATTCAAGATTCAGTGGTATATAATTTTAGCAGGAGCATATTAGATTATCTTGGAGAAGAATAACCGGAAAAAGTATACTTTGGAAAAAATTGGTGATTTTTTTTCCGCCAAGCTTGTTTTCGTACATGTTTGAAAAAACAAGATAGCGCTGAAAACACTATAGACTAACCAAAAATAAAACAACACCGCTAACAACATGGTGCCAAATTAGCTAAAAACTGAGGGGCACCCTAAAGTATAGACCCAAAGATTACATATAATATGGTACTTGTCTACATTTGCACATTAAATGTTGTTAATCTCACAGAGGTTAGTTCATTATGTGCGATGATCATTGTATTTTATCTGAGAATTAAAAAAAGATCATTACAAGTATTTTTTGAAAATTATAAAATCTCTAATTCTCTCTCGGGTATAGCAAACATTAAAAATACGTATTATAGTTATGTTACATCACCAACACAATATTTATCTCCTTCTTTAGCAATCAATTCATTTCATCCATTCAAAATTTTACCACAAGACTAGCTGGAAAGGTATCAGCATAAGAACATATTATAATCATTAAAAGTAGAATTAAAATGAGTAGATTATTATTTTTATGATAATTTAATGTGATTTCCGTCAGAAGATTTTGATGGAAATAGAAATGATGTGAATATGCCGAATGCCAGTTTTAACTGATTTAATCATCATATTGTGTGAATCGTACCACTATAATCCTCATTCACAATGGCTAACGTACGCATTAACTTATATTTGGTTAGTTTTTACATTACTAAGAAAAACTTATGGATCTCGAAAAAGAAAAACCTGTCGTGAATTTGTAATGGTATGCCAGTGGTAGCAATAGTATTATTGATAACAAATGTGCTATCTGCAAAAACGAATTCATGTCGAATTAGATAAATCACGATGCTATGCTTTGTATACGAAGAAATAATGTTCTTAAGAGAACAATTTATAAAAATAGTTGAAAAAATGTGTGGTTGAATCTAAAATGCATAAAAAATTATACCGCTATCGTTTTCTGTCTTACTGCTTAAAATCTAGTGCATAAGGCATACTTCCTTGTACTAGAATTAAGTGTACCCAGAATTAAGGTATACCAGTTTGGTAGAAGTTTCTGGGTAGGAGGCTTTGTAATTTAGAAGCAGTGGCAATCAGAAGACACATTATTAATTGACCTGCAACCCCAAGCGGTATTATTTAACTTGGAGGACATTGCTACACGATTTATTTAACCTACCTACTCACTTTTGGTGAAAGCGGTTGGTCTTCCGTAAAATCGGGATTCGAAATCATTAACTTCTTCCAAAGAAAACGACTCTCTGACTAAATAGGCCACCCCTACTTAAAAACGTATCTTTAGGTAAATAAAAGCGCTAACGCTGGTAAGTTAGATTGTTTTTAAAACATTATACAGCTTCACTTCAACTAGCATGATATAATCGAGAAAAAATTCAATAAATGCATATAATATACGACTATAATGTTCAAAATAACCACAGTCCTCTTTATTGAAGTTCCATCCATTCTCTGCAACAAATAATAGATTACAATCAGCATCTGAAGCACAAATATGATTAACTCTTATCTATTTAAAAAAAAACAATGCTTTTTACCAGGAACAAAGTAAAAAGTCGTGCCAGAAAAAATGTATTTATAAGGGCAGGAAATCTTTTTACAGTGAAGGATTAAGAGATTATGAGTGGAAAAAAAAAGTTACTCAGATTGTGATAAATGTAAATTTAAAAATGTTTTGCCTGCTCAAAAACTGTTTTAATCCTTTATGTTTATCCTTTTTTACCCCTCTTAACGTACTTTGTTTTTTATTACCCTTCTCACCTTTTTTTAATCCTATTTTTTATTAAATACCTTATTTGTTTCCGTAGCACTTGAATCACATCAGTAATTTTGAATAATATATTCATTGCAACGAATTGCTTAAAAATATTATCCCATACCTGCATTTCTTATAATTTTTTTCTATGGTTAGAGGAAAAGGCAACATTATAGATATTATTTGTTTGGATCTCTTATTAATAGTTTGAAGCTAATTTATTTATGTATTTCAATTTTACGAATGGTGTGTGTCCTAGTTTATTTATTTTTTTCAGATAAATTCAAAACCAGGCAAATGTTTCTGAAGAACAGCTGGTAAAATCTTAAGTATGGTGATTCAGATTTCAGACATTAATGTTATCGGATTTAAAATTTTCTTTTCTTCTGTTTTCGATCTAAATTTTATACAAAAATTTATGTTTATTTTTATTTGTAAGTTATCATTGTCAATTATTCATTACATAACTAAATCGAATTACTTTTATTTATTTATTAATTTATAAGCTTGTTCCATACTGAAATTAAGCTATGTAATGGAAACTTTACATTATTAATAGTAAGAATACCTATAGAATTAAGAGATATCATTCAGTTTTTTGGTTTAGTTTGTCACTGTGCAGTAGCTTTTTAAATAGGAGAGTTAATTCCATCAACGATGATTGTTTCAAGTGATTCGTAGGCATCATAAATATCCAAATCCGAGGTGGTACTCAAACCAGTGAATTAATGAACAGATGATCAGATTCAGTATTCGTAGACTGTAGTCAACTGATAAACATCAAATCTGTAATTTTCGCCTCGAAATGCTTAAACTATTTTCGAGAAAATATTTCAAGAAAGAGATATATACTGCGAATAAAATAAATTATTCTTTATGAAAAAAATGAAATTTTTTATGTATTATATGATATAGAAAATATATATTATTATTTAAAATATTACAAAAAATCCTTCCCAGTCATCATGAATTACATAAGGATGTTTTAGATCATATTCAATTGTTTTAGTGATTAAATAAAAATTAAGATAAATATTAGAAAAATTCACACACAATACCAGAGAAAAATTTATCAAATTGCCTTAAGCAACATGTCATCCGGTGAACAATCTTCATCCTCTTCAGAATTTTCTTTAGCAATCTTACAGAATCTTCCAATAGCAATCTCTTTCTACATCCATAAATTGATCGAAAATCGTTGATAAGGATTTAGGTATTTTACGTTTTTCATCTCAGTACATCAAAGAAATCGTCGCTCTAACTCTGAAAAATCATTTATATGCTTCTCACAAATGATCCATTCTTATAGCAGTGATAATAAGTCTTATAGCAGTGAGTTTGCATATTGTAGTTTTAATTAATAGCTTTTACCCTTTAAATATATTAAAATTATGGTTTGTTTTTGAATGAATAATCATTATCTGTGGCATAAATACTCCTTAACATTTGGAAACTAATATGGTATACGTGCATATTGTGTTATATAGTAGTTTAATATACATGTAATTTAAACAATTTGAAATAATTTTGTAATAGTTAAATTCTTTACAAATTCTTAATGATAAAATATTCTGCATTAAATTAATCAATGACATTATGATGATAATAACTTAGAAAATGAATTTTCCAAATAAAAATCTCTTGGTTTTTGGAAAAACGATATCCATATTTCTTATTAAGATATCAAATATCCAGTGATCTACTTTCCACTCAATTCAAAAGCAAATGCCTAAAGCTATTCTTGGTAATTCATATTGCACTTTAACTATACAATTTCGATTAATTGATCGAAATTTTTGAATCAGCTATTTTGGTAAATGCTAATCCTTAGGTTTTGAGAGATGCGTGACTATTTTATCATTCTATGGTACTGTTGGGTCTGAATACTAGTTTGTTTTGACCATTAGGTAGACTCAAAAAAAGAAAAAGTATGCAGAGAATTTAAAACTAATTCACATTACACTCGGAGTAGTTTATATAGATAAACTATCAACACATAATTTATGGATTTATATTTTTAACCTTCAATTTTTTAGTGATAAACAGAAAACGTAAATTAACGTTTTTATTAATATTTTGGGGCATATATATAGGGAATTTCCAAAGTATCTATCAAGAAATATTTTTTTTCTTTGATACATACTTAGGAAAGCATCAATGAACATTATTCTTTGAGAAAATTAACCTTTCTTAAAAGATTAATGAATATAGAATATATACAATTTTTTAAATTTTAAAGCAACAATATTTTCTTATTTTTTATTTAGAAAAAAGGTGAAAGAATGTGTTTTTATTTTTAAATTCGATATGAAAAGATAAGAATTTTTTATTGAATTTAATATAAAAAATAAATGATAAGTTATTATTCTATTTCTAATTCCGCTGGGAAATGAGTTTGCTTTTTCTTATTGCCCCCTTACTCCTGGAGTTGGGTAGGGATGAGAGATTTAAAGTTGGCTACAATATTGTTTCGATATTGTTTTGGTCTATTATAGCTAGTCTGATTTATTTCAAAACGTAAATAAGAATGAGTTAATAAATTGCTCAAAAGTCAACAAGCTTAAGTATTTAGTCAGTTTCAATTTCCAGCATAAGATTAATAATGAGAATATCAGTTTTGTAATTAAGATCGCATATACTAAGTGAAAAGTTCGAATTCATCAATTTGGAGAATAACGGAGGACATATATCTAGTATCGTGATATATTTTAAAAATGCATTAGAATTTTTCTTTTGCAAGTGTAAATTAACTTTCAAGAATATTTGTCACAAAAGGCATACAGTAAGCGTCATAATAACTTAGATTGTCTTCCGTTTTTTATCAAAATAAATTGGAGCTAGTCAGGCTTTGTATTTTTTTAAACTATCTGGAGTTAAAATATCTTATTCAAAAGCTGAGAATACAAAAAGCAAACATTCAAATATTTGTTGAATAAAATAACTAAAAGCAAAAAAAGTGAAATATTTCTACGCATACTTTCAACTTTCCTTACATATTACATTAACTGTATCTTTCCAAGTTGGACTTTTGTAAAAACACACAGAAACGTCTTGACAAAAGAACACTTGGAAAACAGAAAAATAAAGATTACTGTGAAGGTATATAAATTAATTTGACTACAAAAGGCCTAGCAAAAAATATCGAACAAAGTAAAACTTTGATCAGAAGTTTCTTAAAAAATAAAAAAAGTCAACTCGTTCCTTTAAGCCTAATATGAATTCCACCAAGGCGAGTCCCTTAGAAAAGGTGGAAAACTCTAAATTGATTTAGAACAAGCTCCGTTCTTTTGGAACAGGCAGTCAAATTTATTTGGTTTATTCGAACGCGCGATATCTTCTAGCACACGCAGGGAAGAAGAAGTTGGAATAAAGTTTTAGTGGAAGTACCTTCCGCTGAAGCCAAGGCCACTAACTCTTTTCCATGTACACGCGCAGGCATGCACAAAGCACTTTTGCCCCCTCCTTTACAGAAGACGAAAGCTCTTTCCAAAAAACAAGTTCTTCGAAAGGAAATCGAAGATTCTGGCATTGGAAGTCGATGAGGGAACAATGGGTGGACGAAGCGGCAGGGCCCTTGGAGACTATTTCACTTGTCTGTGTGTTTTAACCAGAATTTGCATCCGCTCTTCCCCTGGCTGACCCTTTCACTGGGATCCGCTGGGAAATGAGTTTGCTTTTTCTTATTGCCCCCTTACTCCTGGAGTTGGGTAGGGATGAGAGATTTAAAGTTGGCTACAATTCACTCGTCAGAATGTAAAGTAGTCTCCTTGAAAAGATTTATAAGAGCCCAGTTTTTACTTCAGCGATCATCCTCGTGTTCGGTAAAAGTTAAAACCATGACATGAGGAAGTCGTGATTCGGAGAAATAAATACTAAGCTGTTAATTTCGTCGCAAATCAATACGCATGCAATAATTTTTCTCACTTCAATGAATAGTAGACTTCCTAAATAGAAATGATCTTGCAACTTAATGAATCAACTTATATACATTAATTTTTAGAACATGAAACATTTATTTCGAATAAAAATTGGTTTCATGGTTTGATGAGATGAACTGAAGATCTCAAGACCATTTTAAGATACTTGTCATCTGGAGATTATTGACAAGAATACTCTCTTCTTTGGTCCGAGGTTCGATCCTCGGGCTGGGCAAGGTTGACTCAGCCTTTCATCCCTTCAGTGGGTCGATTAACTGAGTACCAAGCATGCTTGGGAACTAAACACTGGGGGTCTTACGTTAGGCTGTCCACCTAACTGGGACATGCTTCGCACCCCTGGGCCCTCGGTCTTGAAAACAGTTATGGGCACTGTAGGCCTTGACCCACATGGGCTGTCGTGCCATGGAGTTTAGTTTAGTTTACTCTCTTCTTTATAGGAAAAGAGAATCGGAGGCTCAGAAGACGGAAAAATATTTTATAAAAAAACCTAAAGATCAGAAAATACATAACTAATGAACGGAATAAAAATATAAATCTCAAAGTTCAAATAAAACATAATTCAAATAATTTGAATGACTATAACCAACTAATGACCAAAAAGATAGCATTTTGTACCTGTAAATTACATATTGACAGTCTTGGCTTTATTTTTAAATAGTTATAAATAATTTAGTTTTAAATAGTTTTAATAATATCTCATATACACAAATTACTGAATTAATGTCAAACCATAAATGGCTACTTCAATTTGAATGTCGCAAAAATTTTGTCCATTTATTTTATGGGACTTTTCATGCAAGTAGAGCATTAATAAATGTTTTACTTAAAAAAGTTGTCATCATGTTTTACTTAAAAAAAGTTAATCGACCCTATAAATTTTCAAAATTTGTTTTGTTTGAATGATTAATACAAAGAACGATATTGCGATCTTACATAATGTAAAATCGCAATATTCCTTGTTACATTATGCCAAAGGAACATACCCTTAATAATTCATCCTATCTTAAAGTAGAATATTTTGTTAATCCTTCAACAATGAGTGCATGAAATGGATGATTCGAACGAAACCTAAAACTTAAAGTTAATTTTGACCAGAAACTTTTTTTAAATATATTTGCTATATGTGAGAATCAAATCCAGGAATTCTTGCACATTGAAGGCCAGAACACTAAATACTAATCCCTCTTTCTAGCTCAAATAAAACCGATTAATTTTAATCCTCTATTGCTCAATTGAATTTTTAAATCAGTCACTCAATTGAGCAGAAAATTTGCCATATTTAATTTCCTTGTATCAATAATTTTGTTTGTTTGAGGGAGAAATTAATAATTTCCTAACTGCCAGTTATTTATTACCCTTTTCATTTGTGCAGATTCAATTGATTTATTTATATTGAATGGGTTAAATTGTAATAATTATTGACGGCATGGCAATTAATTTAAAGAATGGGTTATTGGATAGCAATACGTTCATATAAAGTTAGTTATATGTTACAATATGTAAAATAATTTATAAGATATTTATATGATATTTCAAACTTCTAAGTTGATTTATTGCGAACGATGTTGCTGCCTTAAAGACTAGAGCCTCGAAGTATTTATTTTTAGCCTATTAGTAAGGAAACTACAAGTCTATTTTGAATTCTCTGTATTGAGAAGATAGAAAAAAATCTACCTCACAATACTACTAACACTCATAATATTAAAAGGATTTTCCCTTCACATCAAAATACGCATACAAAGGGTAATGAATAATAAAATTGAAAAAAATGCTACTAATGTTAAAAAGGAATTCAACTTTGATGGATCAGTATGACTGTCGGGTACTTTCATTTTGAAACTAATTTCATCGACGTTTCCTTCATCATTCTTATGGTAAATATTAAGGGAGGAAAATAATTAGTTTGGATGAGAGGATTTGGACAGACAGGATGTTTTTATTCACTTACAAATTTACAACGAACAAAACTAGCTTAAAGATTGATGAAAAATTATCAAACTCATTTAACTGACACAAAAATATCCGTTAATTAATCTCATGTATCAACATGTATTATTAAAAATTGCATAAATGCACCAAAATTGAAATCAAAAGTAATTTTCAAATTTGACAGAAGATGCGAATAATATCCATTATATTACCTACTAATGTTTGACATATACATTTTAAAATGATATATAAAAATCAATATAATTCGGAATTCCAAAATGGATCACAATTAGTCCAAACAAATATAACAGGATAGTGTGTATTATTTCATTGAACATTGCAATAATATATAAAAGCGTGGAATTGGAAGAACAAGGCAAAATTAATAATTATAGATAATCAATATCAACAAATTATATTAACTTATATTGAATAATAATATTAACTAATAAGTATAGTTGCTAAACTTAATTATTAATTTATAAAGGAAGTGAACGCATAATTTAATTACTAGAAGAGAAACTCAGTTTCAAATCTTCAGAAAAATATTCAAACGTTAGATTAACAACGCTAAGATGAATGAAGAAAAACTTTGAAATCCACATATGGTAAATTCTTTATGATACACTGAAATAATAGCTTTTATTATTTTTTAACTTATGTTATACATATCGCATAAGTAAATATTTTATCATTGGAAGCACGATTCAATTCATTTTTGCAGAGGTCAAGAGAAACATGCTAAAGTATGTATTTATTGTGTACTGTATACTGCTGCTATAATATACAGATATGTAATGAGAATAATTTTTTTTAAAAGATCGAATAGTTAAAAATTCACGATAAATAGTTTCAAATAAGAGAAAAATATGTAATCTAATCAACTTTTGATTGTGAAATTTTATATTTGTTTATATATATATATATATATATATATATATATATATATATATATATATATATATATATATATATATATATATATATATATATATATATATATATATATATATGGTGTTTGAGAAAGTTTAATTTAATTATTAAATGTATTTATATACTCGTTTACATGTGAAATTGTTTAATTTTTTTAAAAAAGATTTATTAGATGAATTTTTTAATTTTTAAAATTAGTTTAATTTATTCATTTTTTTGCAGCATGAATTAAAATTTTTCTTCTTTCATAACATGAAATAAAGTTAAAAAATTTTATACAATGACAGTTAGATAAATTATTTCCCCAAAATAAAAAAATGGAGCATTTCCCTTAATTCGTAAAATTTGAAAAATATTTGTCGTGAATGTTTACTTTTTAGGTTCAAACTTATATTAACTTAAGTTGAAAGATAAAGAAAATTGAAGGAAAAAAAAAAAGAACAGAGAATTTTAATAATTAAGAAACCGTTTCAATTTTTAAGATAATTCAAAGAATTACCATTCAAGAATTACCATATTAATACATCTCTCTTACTTTGGATGCAATTATTTTTCTGTTAAAATTCATTTCATTTACATTAAATATTCTCACAGAAAATGTAATCTGTTATATTCATTTAAATTACCCATTCTTTAAAAGAAAGAAAGAACCTAGAAAACATATCTACCTTAGAACGAAGCAGAGAAAGCTTTTTCTGTGGCAGAGATCAGAAAAAGATGACTGCGTGGGATGAGTGGACAAGTTGGCCGCAGGAGAGAAAAGAAGAGGTCTGGGAAGAGGGCAGGTGCCCCTGACGACATCGCGTGATGCGGGGGCTACCCCATCAGGGGTCACAAGCCCCTCTCATCACCTGACTAATCAAGAAAAGGAAAAAGCCACTCCCCTCCTATCCACCGTAACACCCCCCTGGAGTTTCTCTCTCCTTTTTTTTTTCTTTTTTTTTTGTTTCGGTGTAGACAAATATCTGGGAAGGTTTTAGTTAATGATTCCTACCAAGAACTACAAAGTTTCTTTCGATGAAATGTTTTTCCTGATTTTCTTTATTTATTGACCATTTCGAGGCAGTGATTCCATAGAGATTTCAGTTACAATTTTTAAATTACACACGTAATTTCTAAAGACATTTCGGTAAAATTGGGCTACTCAAAGGATAGGATTGATAAAATTGCCATGTTAATGAATCTGGAATCGAACTGTTAGCATGGTAAATGCATACGTGAAAATTTACTTATGATGCCTTTATGTAACTGTAATTATATCTGTTTGGAAAACAATTAATAGCCCTTAAATCTGTCGAGATATACATAAAAATCAATAACAAATAGAAAAATTTCCAAGAAAAAAAATTTTTTTCATCAAAATTAATCAAATTACAAATAGATTTAAGTAGTCTCATTGAAAACAACTTAAATAAATTTGCGCACATCGTACCTTATTTTTTATTTTGCATAGATAAAATTATAAATTTAAAATTTATTGAAATAAGAGAATTTCTATCATACTCTTCAGACTAATATTATTTTTTTATCTTAATTACATAAGAAATTATTTGTTATGAAATATTATTATGTTAATTGCATAAGAAATAACAGAAGTCTGGACTCTTATGTTACATTATCTTAATTAGAACTAACCTTTGCTTCTAAATAAAACTCATTTTAGAAATATATTTTTTTATGAAATATATGTTATTTTTAAAATTAAACATTAGTCCAGAGAAAAGGGAAGTCAAATCCTTTATGATAAATTAATAAAGCGAATATAAAATAACAATCATAAATCAACAATCAAAAGAAGAAATATGAAGTCTTTATCGAAGACTACATAAGCTTCTCAACTGAATGTTATCAAATTTTTCTCGGCTTTAATAAGTTTAATGGTAAGCATTATTCTATCAAAAGATAGTATAGTCAAAATTTAAGGAATTTCTTTCTATATTCAAAAATGTATTTCTCTTTAAAATAAAGCATTTTGTATCCAGAATAATGAATTCTGAATAATTGAAAAATTCATAATTAATTTAATTGCAAATTCTTGTTTGAAAAAAAATGAGAACTTCAGCATTTCTCTTGGAGACGACAAGCTAAGTTTGTATCTCGATGGTCAAAACTCTGGCCTTCAGCTAGCTCCTCAACTGTGAGTTAAGCTAACCTTCCCGAGGGTGGACGTTTATAGTATTTCACAATCTATTTTAATCTGTGGATCTTGTGATTGTATAAATCAAACTTTAAGGCAATATTACACTTTTAGTCAAAACCTAGAAATCTTGTTCAGACGCAATCAAAATCTAATTAGTAACTTAAAATTACTAGCTGATTACAGCTGCAGTCGTGTTTCTATATGTTTGTAGCTATTTATTTCAGAATATAGCCAGTAGATAACATAACTTGCAGCTATAAAACTCCGAGAAAACTCTCATTTATGAGAATCAAAATCCAAACACATTTTTCAACGTGAAAATCTTCTAAGAAAGGTTGTTTACGAGAGGATCATTCAGCTTAAAGGCAGGGGTCAACGTGACCTCCTTCAGCACAATGATTAGTTGGATAATGTTCAGGAAAGAAGTGGTGTTACAGTCTGTCTCCCTCCAAGTAATATACTCTCAACTCTCCTCCATCGTTACGGAAGGGTTGTTGGGAAAGGAGGGAACTCTTTCAATTTACCCTTTCTTTTCTTTATGTCCTACCCCTTGCGAAGATAGGGGAGAGTAACTTCGATTAGGGTGTATTTAAGAACTCTTTCGTGTTCTCTTGCTTTACCACACTCAAAGACCCCCTTGCGTATCATTGTGAAGGGGTTTCCTGGTCTAAAGGAGAAAGGGTGAGTCACCCTTTGATTGCAAATTCTTTCGAAGAGGTGCACTTGTAAACAAGTTAGAGGTCCCTTTGTGTTTTGTGTGCCCTTTTAATAGAAACGAGCAAAAATTTTCATTTTATTTTTAATACAGATATTTTCAAGTTTTCCCAGCTCATTACATATAGTTTATATAATAGAATATTTCTTCCATAATTTCTGTGATATTTAGGGCTAGTATCTAGTCTTCCGAACTTAATTAATGAAAAATATGTGTTGGGTAATCAACTTATTTATCAAATAGCAAAGAAAATTCTATCTTGATTTAATATGTTTTAAAGAAGTCGTCATTAATAATTATGAAATCTAATGACAGATTGTGAGCAAACTGACAGTACATGGCATTATGTCCAGAAAGTTTGTTTTCTATGAGAAATTTTTGCAGTGTTTCCAAGTCACAAGGGAAGAGATTTCAATCGTCATGACTTCTAGAGAATTAAATTTTACGTAACTTAAGTAACAATACAACCTTCATAATTCAGAAATATTTCACTCCAATTTCTTAAAGAGTATCAAAATATTTCCTTTGTGTTTTGGAGAACTTTTCATTTTTGGTAAAATAAAATTCTTTATTACTGGCATATATATTTAAAACTATACTACTATAAATATAGTAAAACTATATTTATAAATATAGTTTTACTATATATGTAAATATAGTTTTACTCTATATATAGTAAAACTAATTTCAGATATTAAATATCTGATACTTTTAAGAACATATGAGAGAAGTGTTATTGCCTCTCCCTTACTATATCCCATTTTTAAAATTTAGAGCCTTCGTTATAATCTCCCGGAAGGAATTTTCTTTTAACTACATATTTGATAACAAGTACTTAATTTAATAAATGCAAAGTTCATGTTTTATATCAGCTACTGTAAAATTTAATCAAAAGAGATTCTATTTTGATGATTCCTCACGCAAAAGTTTTTTTTTATAATTTTTTTATTAATTTATTATTGCAATAATTATGCAAGTTAATAGATGAATCATATTTTCGACTCATTACTATATAAATAAATGAAGTCGCTTTAAATGAAAGTAGTATACTTTAAACTAATTAGCGTATTGTTTAAAATATCTCTAATTTAACATTGCATTGGGTCTCAAAATAGTGTTAAGGAAATTATACAACGAAAAAAAGTGTTAAATAAAAATATCGTACAACTATGATACGCTTTTATTTAAATCAGTGAATACTAAAGAAATAATCTCAGTGCAAGATTTGTGAACATTAAACAAAATATTCGCTAATAAGAAATTTTTTCCAAATTAAAGCAAGAAAATGTTCTTAAAAATATCAGAAAATATAATAAAAGTCAGAAATTTAATTTTAAACATACAAAAGGAATTAATGCATATAATTTTCAAGTTTACAAATTAAAAAAGTATATACAGTTGTGATATATGGAAATTTAAATGTTTACTCTTGATAACTATCTGTTACATTCTATCGTTTAAGATCAATTTTGCTTTGCTTTTTCATGAAAATTTGTGCTCTAAAAATTCTTTTGATCCGTTCCAGTATATTCAAAAGTATGTAAAGAACATTTTAATAAACTCCTAGATAACCAAAAGTTTAGAGTAATACATAGTCAGTTTAAATGGAATGCCATGCTTAAGATAAAATCACATTCCATAGTATAAAATAAATGCTATTTAAAAAAGAATTGTGAAATTAAGACACTTTTTAATTAGTATACTTTATCTGACTCCGTAGTTTCCCTTAATATCGAAAATTTGATTTTAATTACTCTAAATTATATCTTCATTTATAGTTCGTGCCTGTTTATACGATAAGAAGCATCGATATTAATTATAAAGCTGCTTTATAATTATCTGACCTAATTTTGATTATTTAGGTATTTTTCTTATTCCCCCCCAAATAACATTTAATGACGAAAAGTTATCTATTGCATGCCTTGTATAGTTTCACATTTTATTTAATAATTTATGTGGACTAATTTTCATTCAGATATTAATGCACCAAATATCCAGGAGAGTTAGATGTTTCTGTCACATCTTCAACGAATGCCGAACAGAAAAATAAACAGTCAAAAGTTTGTATATGGCTGCTCACATAAAAACTGTCTTTCTCACAATGTTTTCTTCCCGCCAACACGAAGCCGCCAAGCATTCGAATTGTCAGCTGTTGCATCGTAGGCATACACAGTATCATTTTTGTCAAAAAAAAAAGGAAAAGAACATTCCGAATATAAAAATATTAATAGTCCTGCCAGGTGCTCCCTCTTTCTTTCTTTCTTATTTTCAGTCTAGGATATCCTCTTCTTGTCCGTCCTTCTTGAGCATTTTTTATTTATTTTGATAGCGAGGATGTGAAAAATAGGCAGAACATCAAACAGTTAGACACTGGGGTGGACAATGGCCGCGCAAATCATACTACATTCTTTTTTCTAACAGTTCTTTTGGACGTGGCTACAAATTTAGCTCTTTTTCTTTCTTCCGACCCCAAAGAAAGGGATGTTTCTGGATTCATTCTTTTCTGTTGTGTTTATGGGGAAGTCTGGGGCACCAGATGCAAAAAAGGGGATTTTTTTTCTTTTTTTCCCTTGGGGAATTTGGAATGGTGCTCAGACACATTTCTTGTAGAGTTTGTTAATCTTGCAAAATGTTTCTTCAATAAAGTTGTTAAGTCATAGAACTCAATATCAATTTACAAATGAGATTTTTTTTGTTAATCAAATACAATAATTTTTCATGTAGATGGGAATAAAACATACATATTATTATATGTTTATTTTCAAACTTAAATTAAAGCATTCAGATCAAAAGCAAAATGGCAGATTTAAGTTTGAAAAAAATCAATATTATATCTTTTAAAAGTCAGTAAAACAAGAAAATAATTAAAAATTAAAAACAAATCATTATTTATTTCCGTATGAATATTGTTGTTTTAAGACTAGTGAATATTAAATTATAAAACAGCAGTATATTTTCTTAATATCATTGAAAAATTCTGCTTTATGAATTCATTACACACATATAGAAAATACATAGTTTATGCTTTAATAAGTTTGTTGTTGTTGTTGTCTAATGACACTTGGACAAGCCAAGCTCGCTATGCTATGCGAATTAAATCGATTGGGAGCGTCTTTCGTTTTAATCAGAGCACCATGAAGGTGAAAGTACGACTTTGCTCTACACACATGCCATAGGTACCCGTTTATAGGGTAGACAACCATTCACACCTCATTCATACAAGAAAAGGACAAAGACAGGATAGATAGAGAGAGAAAGTACATCCATGTCGGACCCGGGATTCGGACCCAGGTACCTCCTTATCCGTAGTGAGGCACGCTGACCACTAGACAAGTTGGTCGGCTTAGTAAGTTTAACAAATCGGATCAATTTATGCCTATCATATTATCGATATTCTTGCGAATTACTGTTTCTTAAATCAAATAACAAAATTTTAAAGCAAATAAAAATAAATTTAAGTAAATTAATTTAAATAAATAAAAATAAATTTAAATAAATTTAAGTAAATTATTAATAGTTATTTTTTTATTTTAGTAAATTTATTTAAAATTATGTAATTTTAAACGATAGATGTGTCTTTAATTGATAAAATTTTGCACGCAATGGCAAATTATACCAGGACCAATAGTTTAATTGGTCCTTCTGTGGATTCTGAATCGCTACAAAGTAGATGGGAATCAACCTGTTTAACTGAAAGTTAAAGAGCTAATTATTCAACTGCTAGCTTGCTGCTCTAATTTTGAATAAAATTCCTATTATAAAAACTGCATTAATCAACTATTAAACGATACCTATAATATCCTTAAAAATATGAGTAACATAACACCATTTTATAAAATTTTTATTAATACTCATGAATTCCTGGCAATCAAAATTATAAGTAAATAATATAATTCAAAAACACAAGTTTAGAATAATATTTATTTCAAATTGAATATAAAAGTCAACTAAGGAAAAATCAGTTATTATTAAAAATCTGTCGTTTTTTGGTAAGTAGGCATTCCTTAGAAGTAGGAAGCCATTTTTTTTTTTTTTACATAATAGAGTCTAAAACAAAACCAATTACATATATGCATTGATACTAAAGCAAGTCAAGGAAGAGGGAAAAAAATGTACGAGAGATCACCTTCTCCCACCCCTACGAGAAAAATCTTGTTTCGTGTATTATTGATGATAAACCCTTTTTGGGAAGGCTCTCTCGCCAGAAAATCCTCTATAATTGATGCGGCAACTTCAATTTTCGCCATTCCCTCGCCAACGAAATTTTCCCTTTTCCCATGCTTAGAGGAAAGGGAGTTAATTACCCCTACTGCTTCTCAAACCAATGCTTTATCACAACGCATACACACGCATTCAATTTACTCTTTTCTCAAGAAAAGGGAAAAGAAAGGGTGGGGGTAGAACGCGATGGCACTGGCAACATTAATATTCTAAGAAGCCCACCCCCACGTATTCTACCCTCCCCCACTCGCCAGAGACCTTCATGATTACGAACAATACAAAATGCGGCTCAGAAGTGTGGTGTGTGTGCTTCAGGATTTTCGAATTACGATGTTCTTTTATTTTCTTCACTATGCCTCCCCCCCCCTCCTTTTCGTAATCAGGTGGCAAGGGGTACGAACATTAAAAAACGTATTTATATACTCGTCGAGTGGAGGAAAAGGGATGAATTTTTACTTCAAAAGTGGTTTTGTGAGAGTTCCGGGGGAGAGTAAGGAAGGGTTGAGGGGTGGAAGGACCTGGAATTGATTGAAGTTGTTGTTAGTTGTGTGTGTATGGTAAGAAAAGAATCGCTTAGGCCTTTCCGCTGGCAGAAATCAAGTCTTCGCTTTAGATTAGTTCCCCCAATCTTTCCCCGTTGCCCCTTCATCACCCTAAAAGAACAACAAAAAGGCATCAAAAAACCTTAATTGATTGAACGAAGGTAGAAAAAGGTGTTTTTCTCTGCATTTTTTCCCCCAGTCTTTACTTATTTTTGCTTCGACGAAATAAAAGTTTTGAAAAACGTATTCATGATATGAAAAAGATTGTTTGTGTGGGTAAATGTTAGATTCACGTATGGTATGTGAAAGTGGATGAGGAGAATAAAAAAATGATCAATCCATTTCTGTAGAATTTTTGAATATTGGAGTGATGGTTTAGTACCCTTTCATCTCTTAAACACCCACTGAAATGTTCTGAGCGATAACTATTGGCTTGGTTTTTATAGCAATTTGGTGTTGAATGAAAGTCGAAACATTTGAATTTCTTCCAAAGAGATTGATTTCCCAAATAAAGTACGTCCACTACATTCAAATCTATACACTTCTTACACTCAGAATAAATAAGTTTTATTTAACTAAGATTCTCAAGATTAGATATATTTATGGATAATTAATTGGGCTTAATTAATTTTGGAAAAACGAAGGTCGTTGGTTTAAAAGCTATGTTAAATAGTTTCCTTGGGCCAAGCCATTAAAAGCCATTAAACTTATCAATAGCTATTTCTTAATGAAATTTTGATTACGTCATTGTTAAGCAATTGCTATTAGTGTTTTCTTCATGTTTCATGATACCTAAAATTTGAGATACCAACAACAATTCAATTACATTTCATGATACCTAAAATTTGAGATACCAACAACAATTCACTTATATTTCATGATTCCTAAAATTTGAAATACTAACAACAACTCACTTATACTTCATGATACCTAAAATTTGAGACACCAACAACAATTCAATCATATTTCATGATACCTAAAATTTGAGATACTAACAACAATTCAATTATAATTCATGATATCTAAAATTTGAGATACCAACAACAATTCAATTATATTTCATGATACCTAAAATGTGAGATACCCAACAAGGAAATGTGGTTATTTCAGTGTTTAATTAAATAAGAAATCAGATTATACGCTGATAAATATTTTTTTCTAATTTTCTGAAAACTACATTTGGTAGGAATTGATATCGTATTCTGAATAGCTGTACAATTCCTTTACGCACTCATGCTTAAGTATTACCTATACCAACAAAACGGTTATTAAACTTACTTTTCAACAGATGAAACTATTTTATTAAATAGAGGCTAAGTTTATAGATTGTATTAGAACTACAAGCAGAGTATTCAATGATTCCTTCTTTAATTATGATGATTCTTGAAGATATTTTAAATAATACACAGAAGTGAATATATATACTCGATAAAGCAAAAATTGTCAAGAAGATAAAAATTATTCTCGTTGTACGCTAATTACGAAAAGTACGTGGATTGCAAGATTTTCTGTAGATTAAAAGTAATAAACAATTGATATCCAATAGAATTCATCCTAGTACATTGATTGAATAAAAACAGGTCTTTTGGTTACTCTATTATATTGCCAGAACTATTTTTGAAAGTATATTCGTTTAGTAAACAAAAATTGGTTCGTTATCTATCATTTATCTGAAAAGCCTTTGTCTAATACAGCATTATAGTAGAGTAAGGAAAAGGTAAAAGTAGACTATATGCATTGATTGAGCATAGGAACACTATAGATCTATAGTAAATACCAGAGAGAAAATACAAAATCGAAAGTACTAATTTTATAAATATATTAGAAAGAAAGAAGATATAAGATTTGTAAGACTTGCTTTCAAAGGTAAAATTACAATTTAAAATATTAATCAAGATTTCATGACAAAATGAAAGGTTGTAGTAAAAAGAAACAATAATAAATTAAAATATGATTAAGTAAATGATTTACGCAGTAAGAGTGTATGTGCTACAAATATTATTTTTCAAGACATGAAGTTTCACCCTATGTTTAATTTAAAATAATAATTTCAAAATAGTGAAGATAATATTTGATTTTTCATTTTGCAATTACACCTATGATATGCGTCATCTTGTTTCATTAAACGCAAGAGAAGAAGAAGAAAAAAAAAACATTATTTCAGGTTGTCAAATTACATTCGGCAAATGATTTTTCTCTGATTTCGCTCCCCTAAAGAGAAGTGGAAAAAAAATAGGTACGCACAAGATAGCGGCTCAAATGAAACTGTAAATGAAAGCAATCGCATTAAATACTCGGAAAAAAACGTGCAAGTTGCGTCTGAATTTTGGTTTAAATGGCTAATTGCGATGAGCCAGGACCTATCCATGACTCACCCCGTGCTGGAGGTGCGCCCCACCCCCGCATCCCGCACCAGTAGCACTGATACGTGGTTAGCACTCTCCTAGGCCGACAAAAGGGAATTAGCGTTTAGAAACAGATATAATTAATCATGTTTAGAAATGGACCATATTTACTAGCTGCATGTTTCTGATGGCTGGCCGACGATAAGACGGACAAAGGGGTCCCGCTCGTCGTGGGTGGGGGTGGTTGAAGTGTGGGAGGGGAGCTGAGATAACACTCTCTAACATTTAATTACGTTTTTTCCCTTTACGCAGGGTGATCCTGTGTGTTTTTTCCCCCTGCCAACTTTATCATCCGGTTGTTCCTCAAATCCTAGTGAAAAGGCAACACAGATTTGCCAGTCATTATGGTATTTTCGGTTGGGGGAGTAGAATTAGAGGAGGGAATGATAATCAGCCGGCAATTAAATACGCAGGGAATTTTAATGCAATTTTTTTCCCTTTTTCCTACCTTCCACTCCTTTGGCTTCTTAGAATTTTTTTTTCCTCCCTCCTAAAAATCCCTCCACTGTTTTTCGAATTTTTTCCCCCTTCATATGTTTGCTGTTCTGTACTCAATTTTAGCTCATCGAGAGATATGCTTTTTCGGGGGTGTCTGTTTTTACCGGTGGGTGGTGCTCGGTGTGGGGGACGTCGTTTTATCTGCATCTAACGGGATAAATGCAACCGTCGCTACAAACAGAAAGACTCTTTCTGGTTAAACGTGAACTTCTCATTTGCGGTAGTATTGAAAAAGTCAGAATTTTTTTTTTGTTTGAGGAGAAGGGAAAAAAATGAATTGTACAGTCTCCGGTTGTTGGTATGAAAGAAAATGGCGCTAAAAATATCGATGATCGATACAGCATTTACAAATCGGACGCGACGTGGCGAGAAGCAACAACAAATCGCTTAATTATAGATGGCTCTGCATGTAACACCATGACGAATAACAAACAAAATTTAAGAAAAAAAAATAGTCGCTTCAATCCTGGAAACTAGTTGGAAAGAAATGTGTCGGCTTCTGGTGTTTCAATTTTTTTTAAGTGTACAAATAATTTGAATATTTTGATAGGGAATAATTTGCAATGCTTCAAAATGTAATTTTATTTACATTAAAAGTCAAAATAAAACGATAAAATCAGTTTTAATAAAATATTGCTCAGAAAATAGTTTTCATCATGTATATTTTTTTAAATATTTAAATGATGCTTGAATTTATGACTTGAATTGAAATTATTTAAATGTAATTAAATGCGTCTGATAAAATGAAAGTGTTCTGTTGAATATTCCGTTGTAGTAGATCAGTTTTGCTAAAATGTTTGGCTTCAAAAAATATTTTTTTAACATAATTTAACTAAAACGAAACTTTGAAATGAGTCATGCATATTAGATGTTATTTAAGTTATCTTTTACGTTTATTAATTTTTTAAAGATCTATCTGCCTTAATTCAAACACCGTTGAGTATTCTTCTAATGGTCGTTATGCTATCGGCCAACAAGTAGTTGGTTTAAGGCTGAATTTTCCAAACTCTAGTTTGTTTGTAGGAAGCATATTATGCATATTAAATAGTTTTGCGTAATGTTTCCAACCATTTTAGAGGAACAGGCTATATTAAGCGTATATTTCATAATTCAATCGTGACTTAAAATTAAATTCAAGATTATCTTCAAGTGTATTTTAGACTCTATTGGAAATCGTCAAATATACCACATAGTTTGATTTCCTGATGTTCATACAAATACAAAATACATGATTTTTCAATTCTGCTAATCTCTGATTCAATTGTTATTCTCTTTAAGACAGTCATCACAGACTATGTGACGTTCTTTTGCATGTAAGATATATACATATAACTTTAGATGAATAACTCAAGCACTGCATATTGCATTTTTATTTTTAACTTCAACTTAGTTAAAGTTTTATCAACTTCAACTGTAAATTTCCGAGCTCAAAATTAAAACTTTTGCTATATTTTACTTCAAGTTATAAAATAAATTTATAAAAGTGTCTGTAAAAATTTATGAAGTTTATTTCTTATTTGAATAAACTCATTTTGTAAGCAAACTGATTAGCATTATACAAATATGAGTTTTAGAATGTTATCGAAATCGTTTTCTATAGTCCGTATGAGACTTCAGTACGACGTAAATATTCAAATATATATTCTTTACTGGAAAAAATATGTGAATGTATAGTTACATAGATAATAAATCATTTTTGATTATATTAAATCCATTAATACACATATTTAGCTATTTTATTCCCAAGACTTTCATTAACAAAATTCAAAGTTAATTTTAATGTCATTTAAATTTCCTGATGTAATTAAATTATAAATTAATATATTGTCATTGTAAGTATCTTTTTAGCACTGGAAAAAATGCTCAATCGAAATTGGACATACCATTTACTTTCAAACTCAAATATTTCGAAATAAAATCATGTTAAATTATTGTGAAAATATATATAAAATTAAATACTAATACTGACTCTATAAGTTATTTATTATTTGCGATATTTTATTAAAAGCACTTATGAATTACTGGATTACGATAGTTTTAGAAAATGTGGGAGTGAAATATTAAAGCAATTATAAATATTTCGAGAGAAATAACTTTGTGCAAATATTTAACGAGTTTCTTGTGATTGGAATCATAAATAGCTAAATTGAACTTTCAACCTTTGCCAAATTCATTCTATTTTTAGATTTCTTTTGATGCTCTATAGAGTTAAAAATCGCACAATAAATGATTAAATTAATTTTAGAAATTGGCATAAATATGGACAATAAGTTTGCTTCTTATTTCCAAAAGTGTAGAAATGTAGTCTCAAAGTTGCTTGTTTCACTTCAGATCTTTAGAGATGCTGTTTCCAGACCTCAAAGCAGACGATAATTTATTTTCTTCCTTTTGGCAATAAGCGTTTGCTTAGAGTGTTTAATTCTCTTTTTCCCGCCTTTAGGTTGCGATTTGCGGACAATCCCGAGTCCTAATGTCAGGGATTTGTCGGGAGGAAGGAAAGACGTGGGAGTGCGGAACACCTGTTCGGAAGAAGAAGGCTTTTCCGAGTTAATTATTTAATGGGGAAAAGAGAAGAGGAAAGAGACGAAAAGCATTTTCCCACCACTGCTGCTTGCAGAGGATGAATAATGGCGTTCGAGCAGAGGCCATTCATCAAGTAGTGGGATCTTATTTTTAGTTTGAACAAGAAAGTAAACTTGGCTTCGTCATTTTTTTGTCCACATGTTTCCATGAATCAAAAATAAAAATTCATATAAAACTTTTTGTGATTTTTATCAATTTTTTTCACAATTCAAATGTATATATAATTTTTTACAATAGCAATCATTTTTGCTGGAAATCAATGCAATTAATCCTATCTTCTTCTTATATATATATATATATATATATATATATATATATATATATATATATATATATATATATATATATATATATATATATGTATGTATGTATGTATGTATGTATTGTATATGTATATTAGAGGATATATGAAATTAGGAAAATTCAAAATTAATCTCTAATAGATTCCATTTAGCACAAATTATATTATAAAATACTTCGTTATAAAACTAAACAATTATTTTAATTTTTTCTTATATTTTCAGAGGTTTTCGACATATAACAAGAAATAAAAAGTATGTTTCGGATATACAGCTTATAAATGAAGTTATTAACCAATACAAATTTATAAAATTGAGCATGTCTATTTTAATATATACTATTAATATGCATTTCATTTTATTAAAGAACTTGTTTTTTTATTTCAGTGAAAGAATTTTATTCGTATGATTGGACTTTTAAATAATACAGATTCATTCAAATGTTCTCATAGATACATGCTGAATATTCTTTTACACAAATTTTTATCCTTATTAAACTTTATTTTCTTTTTTGAATCGAATAAAAATGCATTGCTGCAGAAACTGCTGCAGCGAAGTTATGTCAGGAAGCATTGTTGTTTGATAAATTAATTTTTCTTTTAAATTAATTCTATGACTGAGAGACAAAAATTATTAATTTGATGTCTTAAATGAAATTTAAAAAATATAAAACTTTTATAATAACATGAAAATGTTTCTGAAGTTTAGAGTTGTGTTATAATAATACTGAGTGATTGAAATGTAATTCTATTGAAAATTCTACACGAGAAAAGAAATTCAGCTTAAAAACAATTATACATATGTGTCAGCCTATAATTATATCAATTGAACGGAATAAAAGCTTTTATTTTCGTTGTTTGTTTATATAAAATAAATAATTTTAATAAAATCTATTTTAAATGTATTAACGAGAATATCTAATTTAATCTTCCAAGTAAGAGAGATAAGTTTTCCATCATTTTATCATATGTATATAACAGATATACCATCGATTCTATTTCAAGTGTTAAGGTTTTCCTTTTGAGGAAAGTTGAAATTGAACAGTGCATTGACTTAGTCATTCTGGGAAAGAGAATTTGCTGCAGCAGCCCATTTCTATTAGTCATCACCCAAAAGTAACGCCTAAAAATTGAGTCTCTTTCATTAAAATGCTGGGGCAACGTACCACGGGTAGTGACCAAAATGGTGGCATGAAAACAAACAAAGAGCTGTGTAAGGACGACATAAAAGAGAGAGTCAGCAATGTGCTGTCGCCGGCTTGAAAAGGTGGAAAAAGGTCCTTTCAAACAACTGTTCGGCCGGAAAAACAACACACTGAATCTCTATGGCAACAAAGCAAGAACACACTTCGCCGATGAGTAGTAGTAGTGCCTCAAAAAAAGCCTTTTTGGCCTATGTCTGCTGTCTTTTAAGACATGTTCCTGGATTTGAAAGATTACAGTTTTGTACCAGATCAAAGAGCTTGTTTCGCTTTTACAATGAGAAGAGAGTTAGTTGTGAGTGATTTGATGAGGGAACTACTTTTAACTTGATCGATATAAAAACCACTTTTAACCAGAATTTTAAGCTTTATCAGAGTTTTTTTCATCATTATGTGTTTTACTAATTTCTTCTAATTGATACAGAAGGCTGCATTTCAGTTCATCTATTTAAATGGAACACTAAATATTCATCCTGTATTATTTTGCATTTTTTATCACCCGCGTATATTATATGTATTATTCTTCAGATATTCCATAATCAGATTTCAGTCTGGTTTTCTGAATGTCTATTATAAGTTTCTCCATAATCAAGTTTTTTCAAATAATTTCAAGAATTAAAATTATCATAAACATGATAAAGATGATTAACCTTAAAAAATATAAGAATATATGCTTTAACTTTTGAACTTACTTTTGCACAGCATTCAATCAAAATATTTCCTTGTTTAGTTTATTTTCCGGTACATACATATATATTGATAAAATGCATTACTTGTAAAATTCAATATTTTATTCTTAAGCCAAAAGATGAGAAAATTTCAAATAAAGTTTTATCAGTTTGGTATTTTTATCATTATTAATTTCATTTATATATACAATGATATTGTTCTCAAGTAATACTTGAGGCAGTTCCATAATATGGCAAACTTTTAACATGGAAAATTGCTGGAACACACAAAAAATTATGAAATGAAACTATACGTAAGGTAATAAAATCCCAATTTAGTTTAAATGGATAGACACAGATATATGTGTCGAACACCTCATCTGTACTTTAGCTTATTTGGCATTCTTTCACCACGTAAAACATGTGATTTTGACAGAACTGCCATTAGTTTTCGAAAAATGGAGTTGCAAGATTACATTTCAATAGTGCTTTATAACGTTCGATGTTACAAAATTAATCAAAGTAAAATAACTAGTAAACTTTCACTTTTTTTCTGGAATGAAGATAACTGGAACCACTTCTCCCGGTGGTGAAGCTAATGAATCTTGTCAAGGACTTGACGTAGTTTTCTATATGCTCAGTTTGTCCAAAATATGATTCTACGATACACAACAAGTAGCATCATGCAATAAGTTTTTTATACATGTGATGGCATATGTCAAAATTTCATTATTTTTATAAATGCAGGAGTTTTAATGTTAGTCGTAACCATTCAATCAGCTTCTGTTAGACCAAATTTCAGGGCTAGCTATAAGTAAGCATGTTGTTGCAACAACAACAACCAATCCATCAGCCGAAACAGGTAGAACCCAACTCTAGGCCAGGTACAGGGAAGTATTCAGACGTAACAACAACAACAACCACTCAACTAAAAAGGGAATTTTATTATTTAGTTTATCTTTTATTTTCATGGTTAAATTCTTTTAAAATGTTTTACGATAAGATTTTACAAGCAATATTTTTCGTCAATCAGATTATGTGAAATACCCTGTAAACATACATTCATATAATTTTTCCTTTAACCATCTACTTCTAAAAAATGCTATCCGTGACTAAGTATGTGAAATGAGAATGCAAAAAAAAAGATGTTAAAGATCGCTTTAATGCCATTAGCGCATAAGATTATTTCTGAGGTACTTTGGTCACACTGTCCGGTTATATTATTTCTCACTAAATTTGAAGCCTTCTTTCCATTTAAAACGTAATGAAGTGTTCCATCATTAAGGAAAGCACCAAGCAGAAACATAAACGCACTCAAAAGCAGCAGCGTCCCGATGCTCAGCTAACAAGGAAGAAGAGGGAATTCTTCACAAAAATGAGCTCTTTTTCACGGAAGTGTTCGTCGCCTTCCACTCAAGACATATTTCTCCACTCTCTATTTACTTCCGCCCTCTGCCAAAGTGGTGAAATAAGGAGGTAATTCACCTATTTACCCCCTTTAACCCTCTCGTTTACACTCCTGCCCCCGCACATCCCTTTCGAGCGAAGAAAAGGGGATGTGCGCCAGAGGTTAACAAGCGTGCTATAAATTCCCGGAGGGGGCTGCTGCAGGGGCGTGAGGTGCGTGTAAATAATGCCAGTTAAGAATCGGGCGACAGGCCATCCCCTCGGTTCCAGAAGTTAAGAGAGGAAGAGAAATCTCACTCTCTCTTCAAATTTATAGTGGGCGGGTAAAGGGCGGGAGTGAGAAAGCTTCAAATCACTTTTTGATTACCTACTGTCTAAAAGTACAAAATGAATTTTAAAACCTTTGCAGGATTCCTTTTACCCCTTAAGGGACTTTTAATAGTGTGGCAGACGGCTATTGTGGCCACTTTTCTACAGAGTCAGATATTTGTTAAGATCCGCGGTGGTCTTGGAATTGAATCATAATAAAAGAGTTTACCAAGTGTGAATTAGCTGCTCTTAAGTGATTTATCAAAATAAATGGACAAAATATTTTCTTTTCTGTCCGAAATTATTGAGTAAATGTATCATTTACTCAATAATTTCGGAATTATTCTTAGAAAATTAATTTCAAACTATGTTTCCGAAAATCTTAATTATTTTCTATTTGTCTAAGAAAGTTTTTGAAAAATTTTTATATTTCTACAAGTATTTTAAGTCAGGTTATTGAATATTTTTTCTATGTAATATTTCTACATTGCTCAAAGATTATTTGATAAATTAAAAATAAAAAATTTTTCAAAGTCGTATTAACTTAACAATAATTTACTAAAACTTAATGATGAAGAAATGCAAATTTGACTAATTATTTTTATATTTCATATTATTGCTGATTTTCCAATTTTAAAAATGCTAATTCAATATTTGATAACATTATTGCAAAATTCATTAGCTGTCTTCATAAAACATTCGAGTATCTATTCTGATTAAGAAACAACATTTCTTTGTAAAATATTATTCAGGAATAATATAATACATGAAATGAAAAAAAAATAATTTTAATTAAATCAATATTTCATATGGTTTTAAATGGTAATAACTAAACAATGGTAATATTAGAAGAAAATGATGAATTTCTCAGTTACCGTGTAATTTGATTGTTACATTTTAATTCCTTTTCATTCTTAATGATATTGGGCATTCTTGCGCATTATAATTGTCTCATTTTATTACATTGTAGGCTTTTCATGTTCTTTTAAATAATTTTTATTATTCTTAAATTTGGATTTCTGAGATAATGTCAAAATTGCAACCATTATGACAAGATAATTTCAATTAACTTTGAAATTTATCAGCATTTTAAATTTGACAAAGAATCATTCTTTCCAAATTTTATTGTGCGTTTTCAAAAGCCGAGAAGTAATTTCCAAAAGATCATTTGATAAAAGTAAAACACGTTTATTATATCGTAAAACATACAGAAATTAAATCCATCAAGTCTTTCATTTGTTTCTATCTTTCATTAGTAATGAAAGTGAGCTGCAAAATTTAAGACCATTTGGATTTTTCTAGCAGAACACCTAGTAATTTTCAGAGAATATCACTTTTAGCATACCTTTTCTTTGAATATTTTCTACTTATTTTATGAGTCAATCATACGAATTCTTTCCAAAAACTAAATACGCTCTTAGGAAAAAAAGCTTTCTAAATTATGGATTAGTAAAAAAAAATGGTAGCAAAGTGCATCAATCAAGCCATTTTCATCCATACTAATTCAGAAATATATCAATAATCGTATAATATCTAAGGAGTGCTAAATATTCAAGTTTCGACTGATATTTTTCAAACTTTACTTTGCTCCACCCATCGTTTTGGAGCAGCAATTAGGAAAACAAATCAAATCTCTTTATCTTTAGGTTCGAATTTACATGACGAGGACGGTAGGGAACATCAAACGAAAAAACAAGCCCCTACGCACCACCATCCTGCCCACCTAGAGCAGACGAGGAAAAAAAAAAAAATCAAAATTGTCTCACAAAAGAAATCGAAACAAAACTAGCGTCGGAGATCCACTCTTCTCTCTGAGTTTATGCTTGAAAAGTAATTTTCGATTTTTGTGTCGAAACTCGTTTCCGTTTTTAAAAATATTTTCTCTTTGATAAATTTGGACTCATTAGCAGAAATGAGATGTGTCTTTTTCTCTGGGTGGGTGGATTAAAAAAAAAAAAAAGGAGTGTGAGTGACGCCATTTTTTTCACTCGCACCCCTTTGTAGCATTAACATAATTCCGATTCCTGCGCAGTTTGTACTGAACTTTTTTATAGAAAAAAAGTGTTTTGTCAGAGGGTTTCACACCTTTTTTTTTGGATACCCCTCCTCGCTGTGTCGGTCCATTTTAAACCATTTACAAAAAGAGGAGAACCCGCCGACGAAAAGGCCATTAAAACCGTACCAACTTTGTCAACTTCCCTTAAAAAGGAAGAGGTATGCTAATGAAGTAAAAAGACACACACACACTCACACCACAGTTGGAACGCGCGAAATCATATATAATTTTCGGATTTTTCCCCAGCCGTATAGCTTCTTCCCGAATTAGCGGGTTTTCAGCTGGATTTGCATATTTATAAATGGCAACACGAGCGCTAAGGGTAGAAGTTTCGAGATTTTCGGTTGTGGAATTCGTCGCCTATCCGCGGTCTTCTTCCTTATTAATAGTCATTCGCGTTACAGGAAGGAAGGGAGGGAAGGGGTATGAACAGAAAATTTTCAATTTCGTTTTGGGGAAAACGAGAGGGAAAAATAATCAATAATCCCGTTTTGCCTTTACTCTCTCACTTACCATTCTCCGAAGTAAAAATCTACCTTTCATGCCTATCTAACTGCTTGAAAGTAGGAGAACACCATTGGGGAATTACGCAGAGATATATCCCTTTTTTGTATTTGGTGTGTTCCCGCTTTCTCCGACAATTGAATACAGAGGCGTTAAGTTTTCTGTTTTTCAATAAATGAAAATGGGTTTCCTCTCCTTTTACCCCCTCCCAGTTTTCTTTTATGAATAAACGCGAAGAAGAAAATGTCGCCCGAAATTAAAATAATTTCATATTCTGAAGATTTCTTTTTTTATTTTATTTAATCAAAATCATTCTAAAAGAGTGAATTTTTATTCGAACGAGGTTAATAACATTTTTCCTCGTAAAGATTTGGTGGTTGCATTTTTTAAAATCAATTATTTCTGAAACTTAGATACTTTTTGGATTGTTCCAATTCCAAAATTGTAATAAAGACTATCAACTTTGAAGTATAGTGTTAGAGAATATAATCACCAATTGCAATTAGTATACAACAGTTATTTCTGTGTTGAAATGGTCAGTGGACTTATATTTCAATTTTCCTAGATATTGTCAATTTTCATAGACAAAATAGTCGGCAGAAAGCTTAGAAAATCAACTTTATCCAAAGAAAGTATGATGCTTGCAAATGTGTCATATTCCATTCAAGATTTCCTTTTATAGTTTGCTTAGTCATTAGAATCTAAAGAAATGACTTATTTCATGAAAATAATAAAACAGCCTTTTCTGTCATTGGTATATAATTTCAACATGCAATAGCAAGAAATTGATGAAACATATCTATTATGATAAATATAATAAGCGTCTTTAGGAAGGGATTTTCATGTATAGGAAATATTTCAAAAGAAATCAGCATCAAAACGGTTAAATAAATGGAGATGAATATTATTTTCCAGACAATTATTTTCATTTCATATTCACTTCATTTTCTTATTTACCTATCTGCTGATATAACTGATATATCAACACCACGTAGTAAATAACTGGAATATTGAAAGCTGTGGTAAAACATTTAAATATCCATAGCATACGTTGTCTCTCTAGAGAGCTTCTCATTGATAGTAGGTGGTATTCACGTGTCACAAGGAAGAAACCTGGAAATCTTCCACGGACTCATCTCGACAGGCGTGTATGGGGAAGCATTCATCTCCTATTGTTCAACAGTGGTTGGAATCAAACCCGAGACATTATGCTTCAGAAAATGCTGCCCTACCACAAGGCCGGGGTGTTCGGGTTGATTAGGGCGTCGTTCTCACTATCAAATGGTAATGAGTTCGAATCCCGGCTTAACCGACGATTCGTCGTGTTCATTAGAGGCGGCTGGGGCACTGCGCGTGGTCGCAATGTCTTCCAAGTGAAATGATACTTTTGGGTTGGCTGGCCAAGTATTGGGGCTCTTTCGCTTGGTTCCTGCTTCAAAATGACGAAGACTCCATCCGGCTGTTTCTGTCTTTTTTTAATGAAAGACAAATGAATATAGTGATAAAAAAATTGTATAGTACTAAACTGTGACTTGAAAGCACAGGAATACATGTACAATGTAATGGCTAAACAATACACAGGTACTGTGATGAAATATTGGGTTGTTCGGAAAGTAATTTCGTTTTTCATGAAAATCAAAAACGTATAACGAATAAATACCGTATTGCATTGCATATTGTCCATTCTAGTCCAATAGCTTTTACCATCTTTCTTGTAGTAGCACGATTCCACAGTCATAAAGTGGTTGGTTTTTACTAGCAAAAAGCTGATCCAGGTAGGAAAAACGAAATGACTTTCCGAACAACCCAATAAATATTTAAAATCAAAAAAATTGAATGGCCGACCAAATCATTTAATTGTTTAATTTCATCGATTATGCTTCGATTTAATTGAAATTTTCATATTCGTAAAAAAAATCGCATCAATAAAAAATTGCACAAAAACATATTTCAATGTAATATAAATAATCTCAGTAATAGGATGAAAAGCTCTAGTTTTTTTAAATCTTAAATCAAAAACTAAAAATACCCCATGATTTAATTACCAAGATATCAAGGCAAAATTTATGATGTCCGAAATAAAAATTGCAATTAAAGCTGATTTCATTGATTTCTTAATGTGTAATTTCGATTTTTTTTTTTTTTTTTTTTTTTGCAAACGTATTTTGCAAATCGTTTGCAAAATAGCATGCCTGATTTTTTGAATGATGGTAATGAGATTGAGTTTATTTTATATGTGACAGAACATATTTTATGTAAGAATTACTTCTAAATGTTTAAAATGCATTATTTTAACCGATTTAAATAATTTGATATTATGAAATCCTCAACACTCAACGAAAAGCTTAGAATTTTCTTTAAATATTCCCTGACTACTTTTACGTTCTACTGTTTGCTGAAAACTGCCAGCAATTGTAAACAATAAGTTTTCAAATATTTTTTTTCCTTTTGCGTGTATATTATTTTCTCATCAATATTTTCCAAACTTTCAGAAAATACCAAATAAAATCTTTCCGATAATTTGTTTTCCGTATTATTCTTTTCTCATATTTCTGGCCAGTAATTTTAAGAATATATTCTAACGAGAAGGAGAGATTAGATAAAAAATATTAAATAAAAAAAACTTTTAAAGAAATATGCTAAGGGATAAAAAAACAATGATGAATATAATATGCATACGTTTCTATCAAAAACTTTGATTTTCTTCTCTTTAATTCCTCTGTTTTCACGGAGAAAATTGAGCAAAGCATAATCTTTTCTAACATCACTAAGAGAGTAAGCTCGTAGGTTGATCCCTAAAAATAAGAAGAGGAAAAAAAAATAATAAATCGCTGCCTTTCTTTCAGTAATCGGACTGTGTAATTTGAGTTCGGAGAAATCGTCATCTGCTTCTAATCGGTAAAGAATCGTGATTATGGCTATCGCTGTTAGATTGCCATTACATCGCCTGCAAATTGAGCTGTCTTCGAACCTTTTTTTATTCATCTTAAAATAACGATTCTTCTTATTTTTAGAAGAATTTGAATCCTTGAGACTAAAACACAGCTTCATATTAAAAAAAAAGTGAGAATTTCTGCAAGCATTTTTTCTGAAATAAAATCAATACTTTTAATGTCAAAATATATCGCTATCGTTTCCCAAAAGTTGCCCCTAAATATTAGAATGAAATGATATGGTAGCAAATTTTCAACTTGATATATTTAAGGCAGGAAAAAATAATTGCATTAGCTTGTAAAATAATTGCTTTGGAATAATTTTGAGTAAAATTATTTACATATTAATAGTTCTTAATAAAATTAAATTATTTTGATAATTTTAATAAGATGTTTTATTTATTATTAATTAATATCAAAAACTTTTAATTATTATGAGAAACTTGCAATTATTATCAGCTTTTAATTATTATATTATATGTTTTAAATTTGTATAAAAATATGCATCTTGATATCAAATTATTGTATATCCTCAAACGTAGAACCAACAAAATGTTATATTTCATTTGATAAAATAAGTATTTAAATGGGTACATTAATAGCATGAAAGTTTTTTGCACACTTTTTTTATAATTCGATTAAAAAATATTAAAACGATTAAATGTAAGTAACATTTTTTCTTTAACTTTTCAGAACTTTTAAATTTTTCCTCAAAATAATGGAACAGCTAAACTAATTTTGTATTACAAATTCAGCCTGCAGACCATTTTTATTTTTAGACTATCTTAAATAACAACTATTTCGATAGTATTATTTTTAGACTATTTCGAGAATATACATGATTTCTTGTTTTCGAGAATAACAAGAAATCATGTATATTCTCGAAAATATACGCTTATATTGGGTTTTAACATTTACTTAAGCACTATCGTAACCAAGAAATTAATAATTTGAGAACATATGTGAAATTTATAAAAATATATGAAAATAAATTAATTATTCATGAAACTAAAAGAAAAATTATCGTTTTCATTATATTGTTTGAAATTATTTAAAATCAAATTTGAGTTCTGGAATAAAAACTACTTCGCATTGTCTCTTAGTGCTTAAGTTGAAAAAGAATTATTTTACAAAATTAATTACTAACATATTTAATTATAAACATTTAACAAAAGCAATTTTTGAAAGGATTAATGTCTTGAAATCTATAATGCACCATATTAAAAAATGTTGTTACCTTTAACGGAAAAAAATGGAAATTCTAAAACTATGCAAATCAGAAAGAATCTTGATCAACATATATCTATCATATGTTATAGATATAAAAATGGAATAAATTCACACTTTAAGAAGGATTTAAATAATATTCTTGATCGACAAAGTGAATATAAGTAGTAATGATACGATGTTAGGGAAGACACATTTAATTACTGCATATATTAACAAGTGTTTGCTAAGTAATTATTAGTCAGTTTTTTAATTCAGACGACAAGAAGTATAAAACATTTGTAACAAAGAAATGTTGGCGATTGTCAATAAATGTACCATCAATATTCATTGTTACATTTTGCAGTACAAATACTTTCCGTATTGATCCTCAGAAAGAGAAAGTATTTAGGTAACATTAAGTGGAAAATTAAGGGAACGTGAATGATAGTATAACAGAAATGAGCTTAAAACTAAAATTTTAAAAAACTAGATTACATTTCATTAGATCCTTATAAAATTTTGTTCTATTACTATAGAAACGAATAGTTGAAGTCAACAGAAATTTTATTGGAAATCAAATGCAATATGTGAAATGCAAAACTAATTTAAGTTTTTTAAAATTTGTTTACGATTCTTGGAACATTACATTTTTCTAATTTTTTAACATTTTATAATTATTGTAAAAAGGTATTGTTTTATATTCATACATTTTAATCACTTCTATATGTATGCATATATATTATAGCAAAAATATATTATTCGTATTGATTTAATTTACGATATTTATGTCATAACGAATATTACGCATTTCATGCCCTAACTATCATTTCAAAATGCAGAAAATGTTAGTTAATTGATTTAATTCTGTTCTATATATACTTTTTTTTCAGAAACTGCATATATATATATCCTACACAAAATAAAATCGATTAAATTTTTTTAGAAAAAAAAGCTATGCTCAAAATAAGAAAACGCATTAATATTGCTCCAATTTTTTTTAAAAAAAAGTGCGTTGCTTTTAGTGGAAACAAAAACGAATATAATGAGGCATTCGAGTGAAGGTGACTCACAGGTAAAGGTGGATGGCTTCAGTTTTCCAGAACAAACAAACGGACTTTAATAACAGCGAAACTCAAACGTCACGAAAAGCAAGAGAGCATGTTGCAATTTCTCGGTGATCGCTTTCGCATGAAATAATTCTGTGGTCACAGGAACCAGGTACCATTGGACACCACCACTTGACACTCTGGACGTCACCTTCATGGGAAATGTGGCCATCTGTCGGGGGAAAAATTCATTTTTTTATATTTAATACCAAATGGTCATTTTGCATGCTTGTCTGCCAATGCAACAAGTGTGGACTTTTCCCTTCAATTTTCGACGCCACCGTGGAAAATTTGCATGTTTTATGGACTTTTTTTTTCAAACTGACTATCGACCATTTTGTTTGATGTGGTTCTTTATGCAAACCGTGGCTGTCACGAAATATTAGAGGTTATAAAATGAACCGTTGGCTGTTTCTGAGTTTTTTTTTTTAGAAAGTCACTGAAAATTCTCATCTTACTGAACGATAATAGTCCCTTAAATTATTCCTTAAAAGGGCTAGCAAATATTTAAAAAAGACATACTTGCTGCATTTTAGCTCTCAACACTGAATTCTGATCAAAGAATTGTGATTTCTCCGACATTTTATATTCATGTATTCAATAAATAATATGGTAAAATAATTTCAATACAGTTTTTCCACTTTTCTTGAATTGAAATAAATTAGAATGATTAAAATCAAGAAACGAAAACTAGTACAAATTTACCTTCAACATGCAATGTAAATTTGAGCATAATTATGTATTGAATACCTTGTAAAAAATTTTGTTTGTGATATATCTTTGAAAATATTTTCATCAAACGAAATTGTTTAAACGTTGAAAATGTTTCTGATTAAGAAAAAATAATCAAAATTCAGAAATTAAATATACATCATAAACAGTATCTACAACAATTTACTATTTAATAAGTGCAATGCTAACAAAAAAATTATTGGTAAAAATTATTTTAATTTGATAGGTTAAACCTAATTATCGAGATTTTATATTAAATGATTACGGAAATTTAGAATAGTGTTTTAATGTAGCTTGAAATATTCTGATGAAGGTTACAATAATTAAATTTATTGCTCTTTAGAAAAAAATTATCATAGATATTTTTATCATTCTTTTAGTATTCTTTGTTTCCCATGATTTAAAAAATACATTTTTTTCGGAAATTTTTATTTTTTGTATTTATGAAAAATTACTTGTTTTAATTTACCTCTGCAATCAAATCCTTTTAAGAAAATCGATATATTCTTGTTAAATTTTTTAAGGTCAATATTTTAATTTCCTCGACATATTTGCAGTTTCTTTTCTTTTTCTTTTTTATAATTACAAATGCATGAATGTGCAATTGAAATTTTCAGAAGATACTTCAAAATGTTTCGGTAAAGCTGCAGAAAAATGATTTTATTTCCAGATTTTTTAAATTCAATTGTTGAAAATAAAACTTAAAAATAAAATAAAATTTTTAAGATATTATAAAATTTATTCTTATATTTTTCTTTTGATTTAGGTTATGAAAATGAAGCGATTCGTAGAATATTTACAATTGATCAAAATTCTTAATTTTTGATGACATTTTTTCAGATAGTTAATTAATTTTATTAATTAATTATCTGAAAAAATGTAAAATATATATAAAAGAAAAATATAAAAGAACTTATATAAAAAATAGTTAAAATATAGGTATCAAACAATAATGGAAAATTTTGATTCAAATTTAAAATGTTCTTGATTATATTAATTAATTTTATTAATTAATATAATTAAGAACATTTTAAATTTGAATCAAAATTTTCCATTATTGTTTGATACCTATATTTTAACATTCTTTTCCGTAACAAAAGTTTTACCTGTAAGATAGTAAAATTATCTACGATGATTTTAATATTGCAAGTGATGGATATTTTATATATGAAAAGTAATTTTCCCTTGCAATTTTTTCCATATTATTTTTGAAATTGGAACTAAGTAAGTTATTATCATTTTTAAACAGTTGATTTATATTATTTCTTAGTGTAAATACATCCAATTTATAAGAGTATTATCTTTTTTTTAGAATCGACAAAAAATACACTCGCCAATTGGACATTGGAAATAAGGAATTACTTTAAATAAGTGGAAATCATGTATACAGGAAAGAAAATTCTACAGTTTAAAATTTTTTTATGAAGTACACAAATTCTGATGGAATGATTTCATATTAACATTTATTATTATAAAAAATTATCTCCATTTTACATATAGTTCTCATTTTCTTGTAATTGAATTAACTTTCTCGTTTATGATTTTTTTCTTTACCTAAAAGTGAATTTCATTTAGATATATTTTAGATAGAATAATTTTTTGAAATTTTATAAAAAATATAACTACTATTAGAAAATAAGTTTATTTTTGAAATGCAAAATGGTAATTATTTTAGATTTAGTTTTTTTCTCCTTTATACAAAATTTAATCTAATATCATACAATATTAGCAAAGTATTCTTAATTAAAGTTTAATAATGAATTTATTAATATTTATACAAACGTTGTAAAATTTCTCATTTGAATTTAGCAAAATTTTTCACACTTTGAAGAAAACTATTGTTAATTAAAATTTTGAATACCTTTCCATTATACTCCCGCTTATGATCCTAAAGAAATAGAAAGTTTCTTACGGAGAAGAGAAAATAATATAAGGTAGATACAATGATTTTATTGTGACTCAAGTAATCATTTAAAATCTAAGATATATCAATGAAATTTTTTTATGCAAAAATTGACTAAACTGTAATAAACAATGGTAAACAAACTAATGCTGAACAAAGCTAAAGTTAGTTGGTACAAAAGATTGCTTGATGATATTTTTGTCGGTTAAAAGGAGCATCACGGTCACAAACCACCAAGAGCAAAAAAAAAAAATAATAATAATAAATAAATAAATAAAATAAAATAAAATAAAAAAAAACAGCCAAATACAGCAAAATTAAACTTTGCTTCATTGCAAAAGGTAATGTTACATTATAACTGCACAATCGATCTCCGATGCGATTGCTAAACAGTTTTCGCCAAGAAATAAATATTGGCGTTTAAATAAGTTTTGTCAAAAAGTGATAATTCTTTAATTTATAAAATGTAAATATAAAATATTTGTATTATTTTTGGTAGTTTCCATAGCGTAAATCTTTTTAGACAATATACGCAAATGCATGCAAATGAATTATTTGTTATAGTAATTTACGATTTCTTTTCCTTCTGGTTAAAGGGATTATCATATATTATATATAATGGAAAAGTACCAGATTTTGATATATTCACTTGTACTCTAAAAAATATAATCTTGCATTCATTTATGAGAAACAATGCTAAAGAATCGCTGAGCAGTATTTGAATTTGAGATAAAAATATGTCCAGTCACCTAAGGTGGAATTTTGGATAATGTAGCATAATATTTGGAGAGAATTGTGCTATTGAACTATAAGCAGTTGTTTGGTAGTTTAACAACTTTAATGGTGCGGAGATAGTTACTATCGACTGGGTGCATTGAAAATATAAATCAGTAGCGTCAGATTTCATCGGGACTTGCAATGTGGCCTTAGATATCCTGTGAATCAATGTTTCGTCGCAGAGGTCGAATCGAATCAATGACAAGGTTGATCATCATGGGTTGAAGAAACCATTTTCAAAATTCCGCCACCCTCTTAACATTCGCGGGACAGCTGTTTCGACCACCCTTTCTGTTGACAGAAAAGCGACCGGACCCACTTTGCGGTCACACATGCAACGCACACACGCGCCCACGATAATTATTTGAACGCGAAGATATTTCGAATAGAAGGGTTGCGAAAGGGGTGGCATCATAGGGGAAGGGGGGACAGCGAAGGAAAGGCAAAGCCAGTAATGAAGTTAAACGCTTCACGCGCTGCCTGCGTCAAGCAAACAGCAAATGTCCGGGTCCTCCCCCGTCCCACCCCCGCTTTCGAAAGAGGCTCGCGCCAAATCAAATTAATAATTAGACGGCCCATTCTCTAGTGAGATCAGAATATGATTTCATCGTTCAAACTGATGCCACTTGATTGAATTATCTTCGCTCAAGACGTCAGAAATGGAGGGAGAGGGGACGTAAAATAACGAGGGGGTGTTACGGAAAGGGGTCGCGGTTACAGAGAGAGATTTCTCCCATCGGGAGGATGGAAGAAGAGAAGAGCTCCGACGAATTTTAGTACGAGACTCAAGGAACCGGAAAAATATAGCCCGGAGTTTGCTAAAGGATGAGATTTTTCTGGAGTGTTCCGCCTTTTTTCTGCTTAAAAGGTGTCGATAGCCTTAAGCTATGAAAATAAAAGTTGCTTAAGCATAGCAGTAAAAAACGAGGATCAGAAAGGCAGAGGGGAAAAAAATGAATGTGCAGAATAACGTTGTTCCGGAATTATTGTGTTTCTTTTCCAGAAACGCTTTGATTAAGCATCTTTGAAAAGAATAACGGTTTCGCCTGGATAAGCTTAATTGGGATATTCTTAAGATTATTAGTATATCAGTTTGTTTGAAAAGTGTGCAAAATTTGTTTGTTTGCTATGCTCTAAGAACAAGACTGTGGGTAAAAAATATGATAAATGTTATTGAAGTAATTTCTCAACTATCGAAAGAGATATTTTTATGAAGTCAATCGTATTTAAAAATAAATTCATGATAATGTTATAAAATATACAGATAATTAAATCTGGAAATAAATTTTTTTTTAGTTATTACTTTATTTCAAACGGAATTTTTGAAACAAATTCCTTTTCTCTTTGATAACTTTAAATTAGTTAAAATTGGATTTCTTTTAAAATCAAAATTAGATTTAAATGCCTTGTTCATACTATTTCAGAAAAGTTTTACTATATTCTAAAATATCTTTCAGAGATTAATAACAAGCTTTATTTGAATTTTGAACATACGCGTATTAGCTAAAATAACGCATTTCGAGTTAAAATATATATTTTAATTTTCAACATGAATTTATAATGTATAATGTTTCTTGATCATTATATATATATATAAATTAGTATGATTTTTATAATCACAGATTTATTGTTCCTAACACTTCTCAGTGTTAAATCAATTGCCATTCTCTATAATAAATGTATCATATTGCGTAGTTTTGCAAACGAGCTATTTATTCTGTAATTTACCTTAAGCGCGTTTTCCTAGATTAATAATCGTTATCTAATACAACTACCTTAAATAATTTTATGCGCTGTTTTAGGAATAATCCGCATTTCCGTTTTCGAAATCGTGAAGGCTGCTTGAAGAACATCATACCATTTCCGGCACGACATTTTTATTTATTTTTTTTATTTATTAGTTAAATAGACAATAGCAATTTTTAGATCAATTAAAGCTAGTAAAATTTGACTTAATTTGATTCATATTCAAACGACACAAAGTGTTTCTTATTAGCAATATAATAAAGAGATACATTGGAAATACATCATAAGTGTTAATAACTCAACGAAGCATGGATACAATTCGGGTAATATTTATCAATATTGACTAATATTTCAATAATTTTTTCCACATAAATGCTTAACACAGTTAACAGTGGCGTCTAGAATCAATCACTGACAAAGGATATTGATTTAAGTTATTCATTATAGTGTTTATTAATAAATCAATTATTTCTATTGCCACGCAATTTAAAGCTGAAACTCAAATATAAGGAGAAATTACTTTACAAAGTTTGAATATCGCATTTGCAAGAGATCGCTGTAATTAAACATTAGGAAAAAGAGATTGATTTCAAATCAGAAAGATTTAGACATCATTCTGTAGAATATTTTACACTCATAATTCGTAATTTTGTGGAGAAACAAAGTCATTATAAAGATGCAAATAATTATGAAATTATAGTCTTTATCATGTTTATTGTATCTTGCACGTAATTAAAATGTAATTAATAAATGGGGCGCATCAACAAAATTTCAAATACAATTTTGTTCCTAAAACATACAATATTTTAATAACCACAGAATTAAACAGCTATGGTCCTCCAATATCTATTGCTTGTTTTATATCATAATAGAAGGTAAAGGATATTCTTAAAAATACCGAGTCGAATTCCAGTCTCAAACGGAGGGAATTCCTATTATTTTTCTATCTAAAACTCAACCAATCTTAAAAGATTAAACTTTTAAAAACAATTCAGTGAATCCTGTCCAATCGGAATTGTGAATCTTTTTCTCATCCAATTAAATACCAGAAAAAATTTAAGATCATAAAAGGGTTAGACAAGTATCACACACTCATTGTACCGAAAATGAGTCGAATTTTTTAAGAGTGTATATATAAAATAATTTTATTAAAAGCGTAAATGAATAATCACTGAAATTCCGCATATTTTATTAATTTTTTATCACATTAATCGCGATTGATAAATTTGACATGTGAAAACAAACTATCCACTCCTTGGAATAATTAGTTATAAAATATTACATAAAATCTTTGCGTCACAAATATAGAGCAAATTATTAAATTTCAATGTTAATTCTAAAGTTTTCTAATATAAAGTTATTATATTAATAAATTTAAAGAGCAATTACGTTATTCTCTAAATCACTGTAAGTATAAGTCCTGGTGTTTTGATGGTTGGAGGATTATTTTAAATAGATCATGATGAGTTATAAATTCCTTGATATTCATGTTTACACAACAATGCATAAATGAATACAATAAATAATGAACAGATACGGTAAAATGTTAAATTGATACAATGTTAACTATTATAATCTTTCACAAAAAAGGTATTTACGGTGTGCCTCCATTTTAATAATAAATTTAAAACTAAATATAAATTTATTAAAATTTATTTAAAATAAATTTATTAAAAAATACATTTAGACAAGAAAAGGCTTCTGGAAATAGTTGAAATATCATAAATTAATGTTCTGTATAATGAAATTTGAGAGCAGCTATTTTACTTTTAAAATTGGAATAAAATATTTTTTTTTCATTTTTCCCCCATTGACTTATTAGACATTCACAAAAAAAAAATAGATTTAAAAAATACAAAGGGAAAAAAGTATTATAAATAAGATTAAAAAGAAAGATCTTTATTAAAAATGCTACTTTTCAATTCCTACTATTAGTTCACACCCTTCATATATATATATGTATATATATATATGTATATATGTATATATATATATATATATATATATATATATATATATATATATATATATATATATATATATATATATATATATATTATATATATATTATATTGCATTCTTTCTTAAAATGAATCCTTTGAATCTTAAGATGAATAAATATCGTATACTTTAATTTAAAGTTTAAAGAGCAAAAGTTTTATTTGAATCCAAAGCAAAACGTTTCTTTATTCAAAATATAATTCTTTGAAATCTTGTAATGTAATATAGTATGATTTTAAAATTCCTTATCATTTAATTTAAGGCACTTTAATTAATGAGAGAAGAATAATTCTAATATATTCTTATAAACTTATCTCACAGAAAATTAGTGAAACTGAATATTCAAAAAAGAATTTTTCAAAACCTTATTTAAAAATAGCATCTACATTTTCCGAAAAATACTCTCAAAGTATATTCCTCAATAATTCCGATTATTCTTTTGTGAACGAATAAAAATATTCCGGTTATAAAAATTCAGTGACTTCCAAAATGATTTTCTTTTTATTGAAATAATTGATTTTGTCAGCTAACAATTTATTACAAAATTTATACTGGAATGTGAAATTGGTTTTTATCATTTTAAGGAATTTGTGTAAAGTTTTAGAGGAATTTGATTACTTATAAGAATTTTTCGTTCTGTTTGAGCCCACCTAATTATCTCTCTACCTCTAACATATAAATCTATTTTATTTAAGCATAATTCTGCTTCAATTAAGCGAATTAGCTACTGAACTCTGTTCAACTGTTCACGTGTTCAATTCTCGCATATGATGGAAAGAAATGTTTATAATGGCTTAAGCTGTTGCAACCGCAAAAATATAATTGCAATAGAAATGTTTGTAATGGTTAGGCGTTATAAAATTCTTTAATTGGAATTTTATAACATGAGATATTTAATTTCTCTTTTTTCTATATTTTATGAATAAAATTCAAGAATCTTTGAGCATCTGAATCGAAGTGAATTCGGGACTTTGAGGAATTGCACGGAGCAGAATTCGGAACATAGATGATTCAGTTTAAATCAAATTAAGAACCTTAAGGATTCGGATTGAACTGAATTCGTAACTTTGAGGAATCGGATCAAACAGATTTCGGAACATAGATTATTTGGATGAAACCAAAATTAAAAAATTTAACTATTCAGATTAAACAGAATTGGAAACTCTGATGATAAGAAAATCAAACTGAATTTGGAACGTTAAGGATTTGGATTGAACCAAATTAAGAACTTTAAAGATTCGGATTGAACTGAATTTGGATCATATCTTGGAAAAATCAGGTTTAGGATTATCTTTATAATAAACTATTTCTCTCCAATGTGTTAAAAAATAATTGTTTTTTTATTATTCGTATTTTTAAAATTATAATGCCCACTTACATGAGGCATTATTTTGATAAATATGGATGAGGAAAGCGCTTGGGAGCAATCATCATGACTCATCATTGCATGTGAGCCTCCGAAAGCGGCATTGCCTTTCTTCTCTCTAAAATCTCTTTTCATAACCTCAACAGAATAAATTGGCGAGACGAAAACAGCGAGAAAACGTCTACCGCCTATTTACCCTACCCACCTGCTCATAGTGCTGCCCTCAAAACTGCAGACAGACAGCGCGCGAATTGCCCCCAAAAGTCTCGGAACACACACACGCGTTGCCGGGCCCCGCTTTCAGGGTTGCGGGCGGAAAACACAGAATGTTATTGGATAATTAATTTCGGTGTTGATTTTAATTTATCTCCGGCAGAGGTAAAAGAGAGAAAGGGGGCGAGTATCTAAATAGACTCCCCCGACCTCGTACACTTCCCCACCCCCGTGAAACACCCGCACATAAATTAGAGAGCAACTCTCCGTAAGCAACAACTTCGCAATTTATTGATGGTCAATTTTCAGCCTTGATTCGCTTTTGAGACGGGGAAGTTTAAGAGGGGGTGGTTGAGATAGAAAAGAGGTAAATTTTAGCGGTTGAAAGCGCGTTATGTACATTGAAGGGGGTAATGAAAGCGTTATTAAAGCCGGCTTTCTCCCTGGTAATGCAAATAGGCAGAGGGCGCTTTTCACTTGGAAAAGTGGGGGAGGGGGAAGATTTTATCCAGCGGTCAGGGTCTCTCGGAAGAGAATAACATTTAAAGAGAGGGGGAAAACTGCGAAATTTATTTAACTTCGGTTGATGTGTGAGAGTGCTAATTGGTGGGCGGTTTAAAGAAAGATATCGTCTGTAATTGGTTTCGTTGAATCGTCTGATGAAAGTGGGTTGATTTTTAGTTTTCCCTTCTTCTCATCCTCCACACCTTGCCAATTGTTCCATTAATTTTAAGAATAATTCTCAAATCAGTTGAAGCCATAAAGTTCCTGAATAAGCACAAGTGATTGGATGGTAGGCCCTTGAAGATAGATGTAATTAGGGAAGAGCGTTACTTTTAATAAGACATTAAGGAGCCTCCAAAAGGAGAGAGCTCGATTGAATTTCGAGTATAATAAGAGCAATTTGTGTAGTCAGATTAGGGTAATTAATGTTTTCAATGAATCATTAGAGACTAACCATACATTCAAATTATAATTTTTGGGAAAATAAAGCTTCTGTCACGGAAGCCAATTCCTTAAAATGCTCTCATTTTAAAAAAAATGCTTTAAATGTTATTTGAAGAAAAAAATATTTACATACATTCATAAAAAGATATAGACGAGATTATTTTATTATATTTAAGTATTTAATAAAAAAATAACAATTTTTTTCCTTTGAAAAAGTGTTTTATACTTTTTTAAATAACGTAATTAAAACAGCAATCATTTCAAATAACAATTATATCAATGAATATAATCATAAGTGGAAGAAGTTAAATTCATAAATTAATTCACTAAAATAAATATTAAATACATTAACATGAAATGACCATCTTTTCAAAAAGTAACCCTATATTTTCAGATAATAGCAATTGTCTGCTATATTACTAACAAAAATTAGTAATAAAATTACTACTAATTAAATTAGTAAATTTATCACCGTAAGTTTTATTACAATGAAAACACTTCTTTAGTATTAGAAAGTTTGTTAAAACAGAATTCGAATTTATGCAATTTTTCATATATTTTATTCGGTTCATACAGTTTTGTTTGCAATAATTTGAGGCACCAACATGTGAATGTTCCCCAGACTACACATTTTGGAAATTAAAAGATAATAATAATTCACATATATTAAAAGAATATAATCTATTAGCAAATAAACATTCAAATAACATTTTGTATTTTTTCACAAAAGTGTAAAATTGAAAGAGAAGTATTTACATTTATAAAATATGCGTTTGCAATGTTTCATGAAAATCTTTTTATTTTGTAGATTAATGTTGTAAAATCAACTTAAGAATTGTCTTTTTCTTTATCTATGGAAAATATTCATATAATATGAGAATATCTATCAAAAATTATTAATATTATAATCCTGTAGGAAATAGCTACTTGAGAGTCAGGATATATAAAGGTACAGATGCCATATAATCCAAGATGCCAAATTCTGAATTTTTTTTTGGCGATGAAGAAGTGTTACCAAGATGACGTATTGTGACGTGCGGGATGATGTAAATTCTAGGGTTACCAAAATAGAATTTTCTGCATGATTTTTATAGGTCTCCATATTTATGACGTAATAAAAACCAGGTTGCCAGATACATAAGAGAATCCGTCAAAAAATTAACAAATTTCAGAATTTGTCATCCTGGATTACATGGCATCTGTGCCCAAGAAGATTAACGTTTAAACAGATAAAAACCAATAAAAAAATCATTGCTATATAAAAAAAAATTCTTTCTTCAAAATATTATTGCCACCGAATCTTCCACTTCCAAATGAAAAAAGACTTACTATTTTTAATAAAAAATGTTAACTCATCCAAAAGAATTAAAGAATTTATATATTTGTTCTTCTTCTTCTGAGAGAGAGAGAAGAGAGAGAAAGAACTGATTTGTTTATGGGAAAACACTTGATGTTTAAGTAGTATATATTATGCTATTAAGATAACTATGATCAATGTATACCTCCAATTCCATGACAATAGATTTTAATTTACATTTTCATTGTGATACACTTTAATTGTTACATACATTTAATTGTGATACACTTTAATTGTGATTATTATTAATTCCGTAGAACCAATTTCATTAATAAATTTAAGTTGAATCTGTTTCGAATAATTTTATTTTCCTTTAGTGACCTGTTTACACCAATTTCCCTATTAGTGTTCTAATGACGCTACCTTATGGTGATGTCTGAAGAATCCAATACACTAGTACCTTGCAATTTTTAATCGAAAATAAGTTTTTATTAAAATGCAATCCAGAGCATGATTGGGCCTCCATCACGGAACGCAAACAGGTAACGTCCTCGAGTGAAAACTATGACAACAACTCAAATTCAGTCGTAATTAAAAGCCCTCTGGGATAGGGATTGGGACACCGGAGTTTTTCTCCGGAATCCTCCGTGGAGATTTCATTCCCGGAGAACACAAGCGCATCGTGCACGTTTTCATTTAATTAAAAGTCCAGATTTTTAAAGCGTTTCTCCCCCCTCCCTCACCCCCGGTCGCCCTACGAGAATTGTTGCCACCGAAGTGGTACAAATCCCGGAGCGCGGCCGCAAAACAAGATGAGAGGGCGAGAGTTTATTAATGAGGAATCACTAATTAGGTGGAGGAATTATCAGACGAACATGTCTTCTGTCAGAGAAAGGAAGCGCCTAGTGTGCCGAGAATTTTTCCCACAGGGGGGAGAGGGACGATTTTGAAAGATCCTCCCCCCTACTCACACACCCAACCTTCCACGTGGTGCCAACTTCAAATAATATGTGAATCTGATTCGATTGCGAAAGAGAAGAAACGGGATTGTCATAAAAGTGGCATAAGTCGCGAGAAAAGTGAAGAAAGAAAAGTGATTTGTAAAATTTTATTATTCAACAAGACAGTGCCTTACTTAGATTTTGTCCAAAATGATGAAGAAAGCCTTTTTTTTTTTTTTTTTTTTTTTTTACCTTTTTCCAGGAACCAGAACATTTATTTATTTTCCAAGTAAAGAAAAATAAAAATTACATTGCATTTAAATTTAAATAGAAAATATTTTAAGCAAGATAATTGCAATTTCCGGAAATATAAACGATTATTTTTATATTTTCATCGATTCTGTACAATTTGTTACTACTTAAATCTTAAATTGTCATAGATTTTGCTAACGATGTTAAGAAATGGTGAACAAATTAATATGTATATCACTATATTTTGAAAAGTTGTATTGTAGTATATAGTTTTGACATCTCGCCCACACAAAAGGTCAATCGTATGTCCGTGCTGGTGCCTGGTTCTTCGCATTTAACAGAAATTTCTTGAGAAATATGTAAGAAATGCTAAGTATATCAAACTAATCAAGATGCAAGAAAAGTTACAATAAATCTGTGATTAATTTATAAATTTTTGACCTTCATGAGTTTTTTTTAAGTATTTCGGAAACAATTTCACATTTTTGGAAATAACATTTTGCATTATTCTCAGTCTCATTATCATTGGTATACATTAACATGGCATTATAAATAATAACAATGATTATTTTTAAACAATAAAAAAAGTCAACAACTGTTAATACTTTCCACTAGTATTTGAAGTCAACCCCCACTATTTTCTATTCAAAAATAATTTAAATTTGTCAATTTCAGTGTTCATATTTCTTACATAATCATATTCACTTATTAACAGTTTTTTAAATATATTACAATTTTTATACAATTAAATGATTTATTAAGATATACTGTTAATAAGCTATTTACGGAAAAAATTGCACTTTAGATGGCGAAAATTGGCGATTTTTTTCACCAAACTTGTTTTTGTGTATGTTTGAAGAAACAAGATGACGTTGAAAACACGATAGACGAACCAGAAATAAATCGCAAATAATATGGTACCAAATTTGCGAGAAATTGAAGGGCATCCTAAAGTATACGCCACCCAGTTGCGCCTCAGTATTAAAATTTTGATTTTAAGCATTCTTAACTTAATTTTTAAAGATGTTTTAGTTCAATTGAAATCTTTGACATCTTTATTATAGTTGAATTTCGGGAAAAGAATTTAAAAATAAGCCATTTTATGTAAATTATGTCTTAATCAAGTTTGAAGGAAAATTTCGTAATTTTATAACAATAGATGAACAGCAAAATGCTTTGCATTAAAATTAAACATATTCTATTAAAATTTTTACATGGTGAAGAAAGCATATTATAAACATTAAAAATTTTTAAAGAAAAATATTAGCTATTAATAAAATAAAATAATCAGCATTTAGTCACTCCATAAAATACGAAGAATATTTTATGCAAAAAAATAAATAAAAATAAAATAAAAAAGATAGGTTGCTAAAATATTACATAAAGAGCAAAAAACACTCACACTGCAAATTAGGAATTGCATTTAAATGTTGGTTGTTTGCGTAAAAGTTTTGTTGTAAATCTTACAGAGAACTCATACCACCATGGGCTGGAATTTGACCATGACCGGATTTTGTCAAATGACTGCGGTTTATCACTGCTTGTTCATAATCCTGGTGTGAATTTAAAGGGAAGGGTGATCAAATAGAATAAAAAAATAAAGGGAGGATTATACTACAGATCAGAAAAAAAAAATGCGATCAAAAAACATAATGTCTCATACAAGCAGTTCATACATTTTGAAAAAAACTATATTTTCAAAAAAAAAAAAATATTCGTATGTACATGAAAAATGTATGAAAAAAATCGCCCACTCATCAAGTTAAATCTTTCTCCACAAATGCTTATTGTATGTCCTATTTGAAGACTCGACACTGTCCAATCGATTATCGAATTCATTCTGATACAAGCAACTAGTGCCCTTGAAATGCTGATACTATCACAAATTACTTTATTTACAATGTGTTTCTTTTTCCTACTCTTTTCACAAAGCCCAATAAACAAACTAGATGCAGCTTGCATATTCAAGGATTAAAAAAGAAAGCTTTTTCCTGCTAAATTAACAAAAACATATTTCTTGCTAGCTCCCATTTTCGATTATACTAACCTCGTACTGCTTCAACCGATCTGAAAGATAATGAACTCTTTCTGAAACCAGATTACACTATACAAACTTGGTAGATTTGTGGTTCTTTCCCTATATCTCTCATATATGTTATACCCTTGAAAATATAGCCATTTCAAAACAACTGAATCATTCATGCTAAACCTGTATTATAATGCAAACTCAATTTTTCTTTTCATTTTGAAATAACAAGAGAACAAAAGAAAACTTTGTAAAAATTTGAAAAAAATTAAAAATTTAAATCGTCTTTGCCGATTTAAACTAACCATGAAGTAAATGTTTTGTCTTATCTTTTATATTTTGCTTTTTCTTCTCTTCAATTTTCAACGCGTTTAATTTTGGAAGCAATTTAATTTTGTGTAGCAATTAATTTTCGTGTTTAATTTAAGCAATAAGATTTGAAAAATAATCATTTAGAACAACAGGTAATGTTCGCGATTTTGAAAGCTTTTACACAAACGGAAAAAATTATAATTAAATAAAATACTTTTTTATTACTTGTAAAAATCATGAATAAATTTCTTCTCATCGGTGACGATATTCAGGCATTCAATAGTGACTTTTGCCTTGTTTGCTGCCGCTCGAAGAATGCAGTTTGAAGGCAGGGAGCAATTTCGTTGAGAAGTCGTATTTACAACGTCGTCTCAATACAACGTGACATAGATGAAACGTTATCTGACGTCATGGATATTGTAAACCAATGATAAAGTGACATAATGATGATTTAAACTGGGGCAAAAGAAACAACCATTTTATGATAAACAATAGACGTATTTAACTCCTTTTTTTCTTCTCTCACCATTGTTTTAATAAAAGTTGATTTGAAAATTATAATTGAACTTCTCTTATGTATATATATATATATATATATATATATATATATATATATATATATATATATATATATATATATATATATATATATATATATATATAATATAATTACATAATAATACTATGATAAAGCCAAAATACCGAATCCTGTAATTTATTAAATTTTATTTTCCCCTCCTACAGCTTTTTTTATTATTCAAAGATTGTTACTTGTATGCTTTATTACAGGTTTTTACAAATTACTCACTTTCATTTCAAATATACAAATAAAATGATCTTCCATTATTAGCAACAATTATCATTTTAATAAAAAAAAACCTTTTGTGTCTTTTATTATCGATTATTCAATCGTAGATGATAATCGAATTCTATTATAAACATAGATTAATTGCTTCATCAGGAAAACAACTTTTTTATATGTTTTTTTGATTATCTAGGTTATGTTAATGAGCTAAAATATTCAGAAATTGATTAATATATAATGTTTTACAAATAAAGTATTTTGCTCACTACAAAATAATTTCGTGATAAAATATTGTCTTTCTATTAAGAATAAACCTCAAATACAAGAATCAAGATTAAAAAAAATATCGATATTATGTATGTGACATTATTTTTTGTTTAGAATGAAATACTTATATATTTGCCAACATCCCTTATGAATTAGTAACACAAATGATAATTATATCGATTTTTTAATCTCATTTATGAAAAATATAATTCAAAACTTTTCTTAATAAATGAATTTTATTCCATGGTGTCTTATGTTTAAAAATTATATATTACAAGAAGTTTACATTTCTTTACAGAAACATCGAAAAGCATTCATGGACAAATTTTTTTTGTAAGTGATAGCTTTAGGATTAATCTGTTCAATATTTATCAGTTTATAGTCTTGTAAAGTTGTGGCACATGTCAAACTATTTCTTTAAAGTAAACTTCACAATAACAGACGAGACTCTTTCTCTGTACAAACGATAGTATCTGCGAGAGACTCGTAAAGCGAAACTTTATTTTCCCCCAGTATTTCCTCAGATACCCTACATAAGGGAACTTAACTCCATTTGAGACGGTGGCAAGCAGCCTACTTCGGGAAAAAAGAAGAAGAAGCATTCAATATATGCGCGAGCGGACATTAAAGTTTACTGCAACAGGAACATCAGGGGATGGGTAGAGAATGAAATGGGGAAAATTTTTCCAAAAGTCCACAAAAGAAAACGAAGTATAAGAAGAAGAAGAGAACGCCTCTTAATGGTCCTGAGCCTAATCACGCCAGAGGATTTCGATCCGGTCGAATTCGGCATTACAATATTCGATTTCGTCACGCTAGGCTATCAAGCGAGTGCCCAGAACGGCTTGGATTACCCTGTTACAAGGGGACAAGGGGATTTTCCCTATCCTGCCCCTTGAATGTCGGCTTCAACGTGACAAATTCTTCTATTTGCAGGTTCGTGGTAATTAGTGGTCTGCTGCTATCGTCCCCAAGGACCTATACCCGAACTGTACTTTCCTCTTGCAGCCAGATTGAATTCCAGACAGTTTGTGGAGGAATTCATCCGTTAAAAAGGGTGGAGGCTTGAACCAGGAAGCCGCTGTCCTGATGGAAATACCGATACGCGAGATGTTGCTACTTCTTTTATGCTGTCGCTATTTCTCCGTGTGTATTTAAAAGGCACAAAGAGGAATTGCTATTTGCTTTAATTGCTATTTTAACGATAAGTGCTTTTCCAAAGAACGGATAAAACTTTTCAAGTTCAAGCAAACAATTCCGAAATGTCTTCATTTTATAAAATGGTTATCGGCTAAAATCGGTGCCAGCAGCTTGGACACAGTGATTAATTTTGGGGGGTTAGTTACTTGTTGATTTTTGATAGTCTGTTTTGACTGATGATGAAAATTCCTCATTAATCAAATGAAAGTTTGCAGCTGGTATATTTCTCTCAATAAAATTCAATAATCAGTTTCCGAAAAGAAAATTAATGTATTGGTTTTAAATATCAAAAATGTTAAACAAAGAAAATGTGATTTTACCTGACAATTCCATCATATTATAGCCTTATTACTAATGTTTTTTATGTTTAGATTAAATAGTGCAAAAATAAAACAATAATAATGACATTTTAAAAAAATGCATCAACATCTGTATGCAAGGGCTCTCTCTGCTTAACAAGTTTAGTTAGAGGATTTTTAGAATATAATGAAAGTCCCTTCTTTAACTAATTACGTGTTTTTTCCTTATATGGAATCTTCTTTTTTAAATTTAACTTTATTTTCAAGAGGCGTCGTTTATAGACAATTTAAACACTAAGAATTCATTCTTCCTAGGAATTTTTTCAGAGTTCAGTAATAATTTTGGAGCAATTTAATAATGGGAGCAATATGATATTTATATATATATATATATATATGTATATATATATATATATATATATATACATATATATATATATATATATATATATATATATATATATATATATATATATATATATATATATATATATATATATATATATATATATATATATATATATATATATATATATATATATATATATATATATATATATATATATATATATATATATATATATATATATATATATATATATATATATATATATAATATATATATATATATATATATATATATATATATATATATATATATATATATATATATATATATATATATATATATATATATATATATATATATATATATATATATATATATATATATATATATATATATATATATATATATATATATATATATATATATATATATATATATATATATATATATATATATATATATATATACATATATATATTAAAGGAATCTCATATATGTAAAAAAGAAATGAATATAAAGTTATGAAATGGAAATGGGATTTATTATTCAAACTAGGCGATGATTCATCACTTTTCTTCAATCAAAATGGAAAATTCTTTTATAAATCTTTTATAACAGTCTAAATATCAACACATCTAACATACCATATATATTCTTATATTCTTGATATTTGCGTCCTTAAAATAGAACAAAAATAGAAGATGTAACGTTTGTAGTGCATTAAAAAACTCCAAGATTTACATAAATATTATTATATTTTTAAAAATTAAATGAATTTTATTTTAGATTGGTATCGATATTGAAGAATGTAAACTTAAATATTTCTAACATAGCCATGGAATTCTGCACAATAAATGGAAAATAAATTAATACAAAATAATTGTAGCATACTGAATTTCAGTTAATCAAACTTCAAGCAAAATGATTTATTGTTGAATCATTTTTCAAAATAAATATCAGTGGTTCGAAAATTTTTCATTATTTAAGTTTGTGAAAGTTCAAATCGAGAATCTCAATATTTTCTTTACATAATAATAAAAATTAATTTTAGATCTTTTGATCTCACTGAAATAAGTACTATCAACACGAGTTGCATTTAATATATGATTTATATTAATCATTTTCACTGAATAAAAAATTTGCCATAAATGGGAAAGTAAACACAGATAAAAAATAGTTTATATATAGATTTTTGAGCAACTAATCTCTAAGGTGATAGTGGATATACCGAAATAATTCAATAACTGGTAAATGTTTTACACATAAGACATAAAGATTGACATTTATTTATTATTACAAGCTGGAAAGTATATCAGACAGAAAAATAAAAATTTGGAAAGTTTCTTAATTGGGATCTAAAACATAACTTTCTATAAATAGGAAAGTTTGGTAGAATGGTACTTTTTTCCTCTCGATCTTCCAACACCAGCTAGATCGCTAAGCAAGCTTTGAGGTCCATTATATGAGAAAAAGGCAAAAGGGTTTTCTTCTAACTGTGTAGTAGTCAAGAATAAGAGAAGGAAAGAAAAGGGAAACAAAAAAAAATAAGGTCCTGTCGCTTGGCGTCACTTTTTCTCTTCTTTTTTCTCCCTACTTCCTTGGCTACTTCCTTTCTTTTTCTCTTCCTGCTTTCTCTCGCCAGTGGTACTAGTAGGTAGAGTTGCACCTAATGGCAAATCCGATAGTGGCGAACAGGGGCTCTAGGATGCAACAGGTGGTTCCTTCTGTGTTTTCATCAAAAAAGATTAATCTAGGGAGATTAATGTTTGCGGCGATTTGTGCGCTCTCCAGAAAGACTTGGAAGTGAAGTGAAATCAGCAAGTGTGACTTCCAGTGTGAAAAAAATAAATAAATAAAAGGGAAAAAAATGACATTTGAGGAGTGGCTTATTGCTTTTGAAAAGTCTTTTATTTGGTGCGAAGAAATTAGTTATAATCGGAATCAATACTATTTATCTATAATTGTGGTTTAGAAATAGCAATTTTTTGTCATTTATCTTTTTTTGTTGCTAAATTAAACTAAATTGATTTAAGAGGGGAAATAATTTGTGATAATTTATTTCAAAATTAAAATAAATACAAAAAATATTGGTTTCAATGTATTTCAAAATGAACACAAAAATCTTTCATCACCAATACTAAATTATAATATTATTAAATAATTTATTTATAATTCTATTGATATTTGCATTAAACCATAAAATAAGTATTTTGTTTTGATATATTTATGATAATGTGTCATTGTTAAAAAATGTTAGCTGTAATAAAGTCCAATGAATACAATATATATATCACAAATCTTATTGCCTTTAATAGTTTTGTTGTTTGTGTATGGCAAATGTTAAATAAAGTTATTGATGAATTAATTATAATGAATTTTATTTTCAAATAAAATCTTACAATGTGTAAGTAAATAAAGAGAAGCAAGAAGAGAATTTTTAGCACATTGACACTTTATTTTGGAATAAAAACTATTTAAAACTCATTTAATAAGTAATTAAATGGATAATCTGAATTTGTACCAAAAAGAATAAGCGTTATTTTTGTACGTATTAACTTTGAATATTTTGACAACTTTTGTTTTATTACTTTTATATAATATTTTCATGATAAGAAATTTTTGAAAATGTCTGCTGCTTCTCTTTTACATTGATAATGACCAATATATTACATATTATTCTTTAAAATGATCTCTATTTGAAAATGATCGCTATTTCAAAAAGTCAAGGTAATTACTTTCCTAGAATGACCTGCACAAATTAAACAATAATAAATGGCAAAATTTTGAGTTATTTAAAACAATAACACTTAAAAAATTCAAGCTTAAGTTCGTTTTTATAAATAACAGTTTAGAAAAGTATTTAAGCGTTAGGTTAAAATTTATCAGACATATATTTTCTTACACGAAATATATAGTTTGCAAATGTATTTTTTGTTGATTTTGAAATAATTAAAATAATTAGATAAATCACATGGAAAGAATTATTAAATGTTAGGGAAAATATAGTGAAGTAAACTTCATAATTTATAATTTCAAGGGGAAAAAGTATTCCATACATAAAAATATAGCATGTTAAGGTGAAACAGATTTATTTTTGAGTAATAATTTATTTTAAATCATGTAAAGAGAAATAGAATGGAATTCATTTGCTTATTTTAAATTATGCTTATTTTCTCTTAATTGTTCTTAATTAAAATTATGCTTAATTTTAATCAAGAGCTTGTCTGAAGTTCCTTTTTTATGTATGTGTAAAAATTGCTTAGAAATTTCTTACAGATTTTCAACCTAACAGATGTATTGTATTTTTTATAATAACATTTAAATATGAGTAGCATAAATTAAATGAATTACGGACATGGAGAATGTTTTTATATAAAAAAATGACTTACATTTAAGGTCTATGACAACACTGATAACATATTTATTCATAAATTTGAAATTTAATAATTTGTTTCAATAATACCTTGAAATTTGTTGAAGCGAAAGATTTATTAAATTATAGCTTTTAAAAACAATTTCCGAATTTCGGAAAAATGTCTTACAAAAGAATTCAAGAAAATTAAATAGTTAAAGTAGAAAAGTTTGCGCAAAGCACTGAATTTTGCTGAAACAAATGATACAATTATAATTTTGTTATTATACATAGTAATAACTTTCTTTGGGAATGTTGGTAAGTTGTTACAGCTAATTTTCCTAGCTGTGTCATTTATTAATAGCATGTTAAAATTTATAGAAAACTTTTAAGTTGGTTGCAGTTTTTGGAAATAGAATGGTTAGTTTTTACTAATGATATTGGGAAATTATCATAAAAGGGATATTAATTTCTTTTGCTTATATTAAAAGGCACAAGCCATAATAATATTACAATACAATATAAATAATTCTTAAACTAAATTGGGGCTCATTGTGGGGAAGATTGTAGCATTATATTCCAAATTTAATGAACTTCAAAAATTATTGACATATGAAAGAGAATATTTCGAAAGAAAACTAATATTTTATATTATTTTACAAAATATGAAAGAAATATATATTTAATGCATATGTCCTATTCCTGTTCAATTATTCTGAACTTAACATATTTCTGTTAGTTTTAATTGCTTAAAATAATTATCAACAGACATAAATTTTAGGAAAATTGCTGAAATGTAGAAATAATTTTTCGTAAATATGCAAAAAAATTCTTTAATATTAATTTATTGCTGAAATTTTAATTCAATTTAAATAAATTATTTAAATCTGTAACATTAAGATTTGTATATCGTAACGATATCATCGATTTCCCTAACATTAAAATATGACATTATGTAGAAATAACACATTTAGAAGACAAAGAAATTATTTATTTATTTTAAAAACCTATCAAATCAGTAGATAAAAACAGTCAAATAAATAGATCTTATTAAAGAGACTTAACATTAAATAATTAATTTTAAACGCTTGCTGCATAATAACTTATTTTCAAATATAAATAAGAAACAAATTTTAATATTTTTTAAATTAAATGTAGATATTTTTTGCATGAAGGACTTACTTGACCTGTATTCTAGAGGCATCATATTGTATTTGTATTTAAAAAATGAAGTTAATGTAATTTATTAATTCATAAAATTTTTTTATCTCTTTAAGCAAAAGGTGTTTTATGATAGACATAATGAACATATTTTAATGCAAGCTACAGTAATTTTAATGCAAGCACATGTAAATGTGCTACGATTAATCTAAGTTTGTTATAAAAATAATAATTTAGGGAAGAAATTTCTTTGTGGGATAAAATCTGAATATTTGTTACATGGATTAAATAACATATACTGTTGACCATGTGCTACAAAAGTAAAAGATAAGCTAGACATAAAATTGCTCATTTGGTAAAATGAATAATTTTACAGCAGTGTTATTTTGATGAATAAAATAGAAATTTTAGTTTTTGCTTAGTTTCTGTGAACGAAATATGTATAAGAAGAATTATAAGATCGCGGTGGGTTCTGGTTGGTTAGGACATTCGTTCTCAGGCTAAGTCTTCTGTTTGGTCCCAGCTTCTAAATTACGAAGACCTACTTTCTGGGCTACGATGTCGCACCCATTGAATGCCTACTAGATAAGGTGCCATTACTTCTACCCTCTGTAGTGCTGAACACCTTACAACCTCTTATTATACAACATCAGAATAATATAGCAACCAGTTGAGCATAAATAATACATACTGAACACATTACATAAAAAACCTTCTTATAATGAGATCTGTAAATGGTCATAGTCATCAACAAACATGTTCAAATAGTTGGAAGACAACCAAACTGCCTCATCATGGCAAAGATGAATCTTCAAGTACCTCTGAATTTCAATCAGCAAGATGTCTATTTAGGTATGGTTTTCATTAGGTCCTGAATGTAAGAAAAAAACACACATCCAAAAATTTCAAATATTATTAAACATGCTCAAGATATTGCAGTTGGAATTAAGTATTTATAAGATAGTTTAATGTCAAGGGAACGATCTTAATGGCACTTTATGGTGCAAAAATGTATGGACAGTTGTATTTTATGTGTACTAAATTCATATGCTATCATCGTGGATTTGTACGAAAAATTAATTCGTAAAGAAGATTAAATCAAATTCTTTGTACTTATTTGTAAAGAAGAATTTTTCCATTCATTTATATCTGAATGAAATTCTATAGCTTATTTTAAATATTTCATAACATCGTATTTTTGATGGTCAACAGCATATGTCTTGATTTTACAAGATTTCTAGTGGAGAACATAAATATATTTAAAAATTTTTACAAAACTATATTTTTTTATTAAAATTGTTAGAGATTGTTATTGATAATTTTTGTTTTATGTATCCTTCTTTGTATTTGCATGCATGTATGCATTTCCCAATAAGAATAAGCGTATTATTTTTAATGGATTTCTAATTTAAAATTAATAAGGGATAAACTTCCATGCAAAAAATATATTTACTATAAACATATAATATTTATAATTATAATATTAATGCCATTAAATGTCTTAGAATCTTTGTTCTGACTTTTGCAATGGAGTTTGGTACAAATGTGTGTCATAAGCAAGCAAATGAGATAATAGAAGAGGCAAGCAGAAAGAAGGGTAGAGAAGGATTTAAAAAAAATGTAAGAGAGAGAAAGAAAGAAATTCAGAAGAGACTCACTGTCGGAAGAGCCCTCTGCGCTGGTGATTTCGGCCTGGCCCTGCTCTCTGGTTTTCATTGCGCATCTGATACTCTGCAATGAGACAAGAGAGCAAGTCTCAGTGCCAATTAGCAATTAAAAGAACATCACACACATATCACAGAGAAAAAGAAAAGCACAATTCTAATCACAAATTTGTTTTTTAAAAAATATTTTTTCTTAAAAAAATTTAAAAATTTTTCTTAAAAAAAATTACAAAATTTTTCTACTAAATTTTCATTCAACAGAGGAAGCTATCTAAATGCTTAAGAAAAATATATAACAATGTTACTTCCAATGTTATAAAAAAATTTTGGCACACAAATTTTAATAATTCACAAAAAAAATCATATTAAGTTAAAGAAAATTATCAGAATTGTACTTAGAGAGAATATATAGTTTCATAGGATAAGAAGTGAAAAGGAAAATAAGCAAAACGAGTATGAGAAAAACTATGCGGTGCATTAATTGATATTGGCGTGAAGCTGTGTTTGCAATTTTAAATAGTTTTGTTTTTAATTGTACGAAGTTTTATATATATAAATACCGAAATTTTTATGGACAACACTCTTATATAAAGTATATATCATGTATAATGAAATATTAAGTGTAATAAATATTACAGTAAAAGTACAATTCAGAGTTTTACCAGTCTAATTTTTTATATTTATAAAAATAAATAGAGAGTAGAATATTTCACAGATATTACTTTAAAATCTATTGTAAAACTGCTTGTTATTTGCTTTGAATGTCAATGTAACGCATAGATAAAATTTTTATGTATATCCAATAAGTGGCTTTGTGATTTCAAAAATTGCTACGATCCAAGAGCATTAAGAAAGGGAGTATTTAGATCAATTGTACATTTTTTCTTCAGGCTTATATACTATTTATATAACAATACAACTATAATGTACACGACTATAACTGTAAATAAAAAAAGGAATTTCTTCTTTTAACTTTGTATTCATTTATGTGAGTGAAAGCAGTATATTAGGTCTACCGGAAAGTTCTGTCAGTTTTTAGAATAAAACCTAAGAAATAAATTTTTCCTACGTTGAATAAACATTAATAATATAATTGCCATCATTATTTATAACGTACTAATTCACGTGATGCCAATTTGTGTATCCCATTTTAAAATATGTCTTATCTGTAGAGGCCGAAAATTGAATTAGTGCTTGTTTGTACTTTCTTCGTTCTTGTTTTTTATTCCTGCAAAATGCTTTGCAAGGACAGAAACAAGTGATACTTGGAGAATGATAAGTCCGGAGAATATGATGTCTAGGATAGAATTTCCCAGCCTAATTCTGCAATTTTTTGATGAACTCTTTTTTTGGCTTCTTTCTTAGATTGCTCTTTCTTGGAACACATCCGGCTTCTTTTCTTGGATTGCTCCCTTTAAATTATCCTGTGGCTACAAATACTTTTCCGAATTGAGCTCTTCATTAAATTTTTAATGCTCATAATTGGTATTGGTCCTCAAATGTCTCACCATATAGACAACATTCTCTTATTCACAGGCAAATTTGCTTAGAGTTGGTAGAGATTGATTTTCCTCACAATAAACCATTTTTCTCACAATGTTTCCGTGGGTAATCCCATTTTCATCCCCAGCTATAACCTGGTTCAAGAATGGCTCGATTTTATTCCGAACAAGCAGAGATATGATATGATGACTCGATTATCAAAATTCTTCTCACTTATTTCATGTGGCACCCATTTTGAAGATTTCCACACCAACCCTATCTTCCGGATAAGGTCCAAAATAGTTTGTTGAGCTGAATTAAGGTCTCTGTGATCATGTCATAAAAAGATTTTGCTCTAACATGGTTTTAACAACATCGTCATCGATCAAAAGACAGAATTTCCTGGTAGACCTAATGCATACATACATACATATATATGTAAATATCTTACCCAATTTTGAGAAATAATTTACAAGCAGAATATATATGTATGGAAAAATATACCTCTCATTGCAGAGTAAAAATATTCTACCGTAATATATAAGGTTAAAACAAAATTGAAAAATAAAAGAAACCAACTAATAGCTCAAGTCACAAGCTTGCTTCTTATGGTGAGTGATTTAAGGGGAGTGGGTATAAAACATCAACACACTTTAAATAATTTCTCAACTTCTTCATTTTTCAATAAAGCATTCAAACCATTTGCTATTTGAATCCAGGTAAATACTTCTCGATGAGAATCATTATTATAAAATACAAAATTCTCTGAGAACAAACATTATGCGACTTAAGATGATTCATAGTTAGGTGTAGGGTAGATCTACAGAAAATATACCAATATAATGGTATTATACAACTCAGAATGAGAGCACAAAAAATTGTCCTGTCATATATTCAGAAGATTTCAAATCGAATCTATAAAATATGTCGATGAATTTACAATGTGTTATTGTTATTTATGACACTATGAAAGCCAAGCTCGTCAGCGGACGGCTACGAAATTAAGTCAGGTAAGAACGTCTTTCGTTTTAAACAGAGTATTACGAAGATGAAAGTACGACTTTACATCCTCCGATAGATGGCACCACCAGAGGATACTCTCCTCAATTTTGACGATGATCTCAAGTGGGAGAAAATTTTCACCGGGAAAAGCATGTATATTATCACATTAACACGAGCACGTACATCACATGCATTTGGCAGGTCTCAGTGAATCGAACCTAGCCTTTCCAGACGGAAGGACGATGCCCTAATTACTAGGCTACCACGGCCATCATGTGCTGATGTTTAGAAACTATATCATATATCACAACAAGTGTTGTTATATTGAAATGGCGGCTTTTCATTGGTGCAGGGGAAATCATGATGTCAGAAAGAGACTTTCTTTTGTATTCAACGCAGGTCATTCCTAAACGTATATCTTGAATCTTATTTGTTATATGTTTCAGTGCTTTAAAATCATATTTCGTCTAATGAAAGGGATTAATTTCTCTGTGCAAGTGATTGGGGATCAGATATAGTGAATGTATAGGAATGACCTACCTCTTTACCTGTATCTCTGATTTCTGAAAGATGTCTGGACTCAAACTGATCCGTTGTTCCATCGGCTTCTTTGGCTGTACCTAACCTATTTTTTGACAATTTTTACTGCAAAAATCACAGTATTTTTCACATTGGAAAGCTGATTAAAATCCATCGGAAAAAGGATTTTAAAACCTTATATAGCATTGGCATATTTTAACCATAAAAAACTCTTTAAATGAAAAAAAAAAAAAAACGATCATATATGAATTGTTAATATTTAGCGTTCAGTTATTTTTTTAAATTAAACTGAATAGAAAAGAAGTGATTCTGCTATTTTTGAACTTATTAGAATCCTTAAGAGTAAAATGTCATGCATTTGCTTATATTCATTTCAAACACCACATCTGTTTTATTTGTTAATTTTTGAAATCGTTGATATAATTAATCCATGTCATAATAAAAGTAGTTTTTAAATATTTTTTAAACTATTTACTGAATAAAAAATATTTTTTCTGATCTAAGCCCTTCTTAATGGTCCATTAGAAAACACTTTCTTTGTAAGAAAAATAATGTCCATAAGGAGCTATTTATATTTACGTTTATATCATTTTAGAGTAAAATTTCATTTAATAAATAATTTGTGCTTATTATAATTATCTTTATCATTGAACTAAGATACATTAATAATCACAAGGTATTTAAATTTAATAAAGATTATACAGTATATTCTTTATTTGGTTTATCGATTCCTTATTATTTGGATAAGTAAGGAATCAAATAATAAAATTTTTTATTTCGAAATTTTAAAATTAATCTATAATTAAATCATTTGAATTATTATTCATGATAATGATAAATTAAGTCATTTCTTTATTTTTTTAATAGCGAAAAAATATTAGTAAATTTGAAAAACAAGTACTATTAATTTTTTTATTGTCTTTTCAATTTTAATAATGACAGGGTTAAATTAAATTTTATAATTTCATTAAAAATCTATTAATTTTAATACTGCACTAAGATAAATGAACTATGCAGCTAAATGTAGAAATTATAGAAATCAAATACTAATATACTTTTATTTCGAAATTTTAAAATTAATAATTAATTCATTTGAATTATAATACACATGATAATGATATATTCATAGTAATGGTAAGTTGAGTAATTTTTTCAATTTTTTGGTAGCGATAAATTATTTTTAAATTTGAAAAACATATGCTGTTAATTTTTTGTTGTCTTTTCTATTTTAATGATGGAGGAGTTAATCTCATTAAAAATGTGTTCCTTTTAATACTATACCAAAATAAATGAACAATGTAGCTAAAATAAGTAGAAAATACATATAATACATCGCACGAATAAAAATTTCAAAATTTATATAATATTAATCTTTACAAAATTTAATTAAAAAATTTTTTAATTTTAATTGTGATAATGATTGGAACTAGGGTGGTGTTTCCGGATATAACAGAGATTTCTTCGTTTGCTGGTAGAGAGAAAAGGGGATGACCGTCAATTCTGGTTTCGGAAGGCAGAGGAGGCGAAAGAGATATCGACGTCCTTATCGACGTCTGTTGTCCACTCCAGTGACAGTGCGAGCCGGCAAATGTCAGTTACTTGTCAGTGACCCCCCTCAACAAGTAGACACTGTCCGCCTTTTGTGTGCGACAGACCTTTAAACATTTCTGATCTCCGGTTCTCTCTTTTTCGCTCCGTGCTCGGCGAACCTCCGTATCTCTTCTTCTTCCTCTTATATTTTATCTCCTTTGTTTTTAGGTGTTTGACGACGGTCTTTTTCTTTCTTATTTCTGGACTTCGTAGAATTTCACAGAGGATAGTTTTATTTTCCTTTGGAAAAAAGAAACTGTAGCTCACAAGCGGTTCTTGATGAAATAGTAGAAGTAATAAGTTTCCAGTGATTTCTTTTCCACTACTAATTCTTTTGAAACAGTAGTTTTCGTAATTTAATTTGATATTGTAAAATTAGCATACAAAAAAATTAATAAAAAAATTCAATTAGTATACAAAAATATATTGCATACTTAGATAAGCAAAACAAAATAGGTTAATAGTTCTAACATCATCCTTTTTTGCATTGATAAAAATATTTAATGGCAAAAACTTAACTTGTTGAAAACAAATACCGTTATCAATTACAAATGTTTAAAATTTAAAAAGATTATTGCAGTTCTGCAGTTATTTCTTTGAATAAAATTTATTTAAACGAAGAAATTTCTAAAATTAAATAATTCTATTCTTTATAACATTACTGAATATTATTTATCGATATTTTTTACATTATGTTCTTAGCTTCTAGGAGTTTGAATTTTTAACTGATTTTTTTAAATTTGGTTTTTAATAAATATGTTTATTTTATATTAAACAAATGATTTCTATGTTAGACAGAAATAAAGTGTATTTTTTAACTTAAATAAATTATTTAAATTAAAGTATTCTATTCTCTATTAAAATAAATATTTCGTGCCAACGTAGAAATCCTTAGTTATTAATTTAGCGAATTTAAATAAACAAGTTAATAAAAACCTTATTATTAATTAACAAATCTATCATTGCACACTAACTACTTAATTTTATACATATTCAGTATATGTAATATATGCATTTATAATCATAGATCATTACAATACAAAAACAATAAAAATGTGATAATTTCACCTCAAGTATTTAAATGGGTTGAATAATTTTTAAAATATTTTTCGGTAAAAATAGCAATTAAAAATATTTTACAAAACTACAAAAGTATTATACTCAAAATTATATTAATTAACTAAAATTAAATAGGAATTAGATAGTTTTAAATATGAATGATAAACAAATTATTGTGTGCACTTTTCTGTTTAATTAATAATACATATTTCTTGATATCTTGCTTAGCACATATTGCTGAATTATTCTGTATTATTCGCTGGTTCTCACAGCAGGTTGATATTAATTCCTTGTAAAATTTAATTGATATTTTATAATAATATTTAAATATAGGAATTTATACAAAGTTAGTTTCAAATTAACAAGATATGTTAGTGAGCTCATAATCACTTATGAAAGAAATAGTTAAATTTAAAATATTATTTTCTTTTGAATTTAATTATTAACTTATTATTAATTTCACACCTACCACACGCACACAATAAGGTTAAGAGATTATACTGTCGAGTATTATCAACAACTTTCGAGAACATTATTGCTGCTCTACTTTCAATGAGATGCAATATTTGGTAATTAATAGTAAAATTAAATTATCTTTTTGCGGTATAATACGGAATCTACTGCAAACTGTGTTGGTGATATAATGTCTATTCTCGTTAATAAATCACAGTATAATACAGAATCTACTTCAAACTGTATTGGTGAAATAATGTCTATTCTCGTTAGTGAATCACGGTATAATATGGAATCTACTTCAAACTGTATTGGTGATATAATGTCTATTCTCGTTAGTGAGTCACGGTATAGTACGGAATCTATTGCAAACTGTATTGGTGAAATAATGTCTATTCTCGTTAATGAATCACGGTATAATACGGAATCTACTTCAAATTGTATTAGTGAAATAATATCTATTCTCGTTAATGAATCACGACCTAAGATAAATTACACTGTTATTTGCATTATTTTAAATAAACTTTAATCTCTAGTAAACTTTTTATCTTTAGCCAACGTAAAATGCAAAGCTTGCTTCGACTCTGTGAACAACCGAATACGACATTAACATATTGTTGTGAACTATCACGGGGATTCACCCGAAAGATGTTATGTGGCTATTAAATGACCTCCACGTAATGCTCCCTTCCTAAAGATAAAACAGTCTTCTCCCCTTCCCCCTGCGTAATGGCGTCATGGACAGGTGCTTCCCAAGAAAATAACGGTAAACAACCCAGTTTGGGAGCAGGGTCGTTGGTGTATGGGTCCACGTCCCAACTGGACTCTTGCTGTTCCTCGTCTAACGACTCTTGGACGCAAGAGGGTGAAGTAAGATTCAATTTAGGCCTAAGCACTCCTCGTAGAGGGTGGAAAAAAAATCACCAAACGACTTGGGGGTGTGGGGAAGAATATGTGATTTTCTTGCTCTGCTCTCTATAGCAGAATAAAGAGAAAAATTTATCCAGCAATATTGTTGGCTGACTAAGCGGGTTAAAGGATTTGATCGACATATATTTTACTTATATAAAATCCTTATAAAAACCAATTTCTCTTTAATAGTAAACATGATTAAATAAAAATTTGTCTTTGATTATGAATTTAACTAAAATTTTTTCTTATTTCACTCTCTCTCATTAATTTAACTGAAATCAAAAGCGAAATATTATTAGATATGATTAATTAAAATTTTCTAAAATAATTCATTTTTCTATTATTAAATATGTAACCTTTTTAACTATAATTTAAGTTATATATATATATATATATATATATATATATATATATATATATATATATATATATATATATATATATATATATATATATATATATATATATATATATATATATACACACATATATGTATATACACATATAAATATAACTTTATAAATATTTAGTAATTTTAAAGATTCAAAACTAGTTAATCTTCCTTCATGAACCTTATAAAAATAATTAAATACGCATATGCTTCAATTTTATGTAAAATTTATCCAAAAAATCATGTATATATCATCATATATTCATACAGACAATTTTTATAGAAATTAGAATAATTCCAATTCATGATAAAAATAGATAGTTTTTAAGTTACTTAATTATTTTAATCTACATCATATAAAAATAGCTTTATTTAGCTTAAGATTTGTTTATTGGTAAAATATACGAATTGAAATGAAAAAAAATTAATAATTATATTTTATATAAGGGAAGCATTCAAAATTTATTTATGCTACTTTGATTACATTAAAGTATTCATTCGTATTATAATTTATAACTCTTATTTAATATTCAAAATTACTGTTTCATTAAAAAAATTCTATAAATACAAAACGATGATTTTTTTAAGTTAACATGAAAATTTCTCATTTAAGAAAAGAAACAAAAAAATTTACTTCAATAGTTTTCCTTAATGACTGTTTTGTTGTTTCAAAGAATATTTTATGAAATGTGTTCTTTCTCTATTGTGAAATGAAATCGTAAATTATTTTTATTTTACTTAATTGTTAATTATGATGTCATAAGTGTTTCAAAATGTTGAATTTTAAGCAAAAATGATTAAAATTAGTTTAATAATTGAAAATTTTTAATTGAAAACAATGAATATAACCTGAATAATGAGCATTTCCAGTTACTAAAATATAAATAGTCTTTTCACATTGTTTTTTCAAACAATAAAATATTAACTTCATTTGAAATATATTGAATATTCTTGCAGTAGTTTTCTTTTTGAGAAACTATTAAAATAAGTTATTAAACTAATCAATTTCATTTAAATGTTTTAATTGTTATTTTATAAATTATATTAATTTATGAATCTTCTGATTCATTCTTTTCAATTCTTATTCATTGGTAGTTGAGGCTTTGTATATAGCATACATAAAACTCTTTATATAGTATATATAAAATTCTACTCCTATTCATATCGTCCTCTGTCAAAGGAATGCAATTTGTTAGTAAAAGTAAGGAAACAGAAAGACTGGTGGTCATCAAAGGGCTTGGGGGCGAGGTTCTTTGGCGGCAGGTGTCCCTTAAATGATGGGCGATTTCAGGGAAAGACCCGATACTTCTGGAATAACCTTTCCTGCCCTTCTTTGACACCAGATGGCGCTCAGGTCCAGATCAATTAAACTCGTATCAGAGAAAATGAAGCTAGCTAATATATGCAATAGAAAGAGTCGAGTCGTTAAAGACTAAGGAAAGACATTTAAGAGTTCTCAGTAAAAACTGCGTTCCTTTGTTTTTAATCAAAGTCTAAGTCCGTTTTTCTTGGACTTGCCAAGTCTTCTGTAGAGGCATTAAAAAATTATTTTCAAAAGCTGCTCAGATTTCAATATGCTTCAATTATTCTTATCACTTTGTATTGTTTCAAAATAATTACATTTTTAATAAGTTTCTTAGTTAATATACTATTTGTATTACAGAATCATTAATGATATTTCTTCATTAATATTGTTCTAAGGATAATTTGTAAATAAAAAACATAAAAGTTATTTATTATTTAAAACATTAATTTACCATGAATTTGCTATTTAAAACTACATTTATTCCATCACAGATCTCCTAGATTCGATTAACTCTCTATCAATGTAATAAAACAGTAATATATAACTGATAATAATGAGTAATTTTAGGAATTTCAATTCATTAAACCATAAATAGGATGACACTTCTATTATTTTAGCAACTTAAGAAAATGTACAGGCTATGCAATTTAAAGTAGAAAATTAATTAATTTAACCTTCTAGTTGTAGATCATATATTCTTAAATATTTAGACGATAATATTTTTGTAAAATATTATATTTTTAACAAGTTATTTAATAAACTAATCAGAATTGATTTAACTAAGAAAAGACAAATTAATGAAAATTTAAGAAAAGACAGATTAATGAAAATTTTACATGGATGTTGCAATGAGAGATATTTGCTTCTGAAGAATATATTGAAAATTTCTTGATAATCTTGAAAATTACTAAAATGATTTTGAATTGATTGTTCAAGAAAGTAACTTGTGACTTAATATATAGTAAAAAAAGGACCTATAACATACGAATTAATTTTTATCCTGTTTAAAAAAGCCCGTTTTGTATTTATTTTAACTGGTATCAGAAAATGGGAATCATTTGTATTTACGGTCAATGATACTTCGACGAATTGGAAATACAAATATATATCTACAAAAAATATTTGTATATATTGATACAAAAATAAAAGGATAAATTTAAAATAAATCATTAATTATTTCAATCAAGTCTATTATTTTAAATAATATTTGCATATTTTATTATGTATAAAAATATAATTACAGCCGACCGATCGCGGAGAGGTTAGCGTCCCTAACTTCGAAGCAGCAGGTTCCGGATTCGAATCCTGGTTCGGGCATGGGTGTTTCTTTCTCTCGTTGTGTTTGTCTTTATTTATCACTTCACTTTCGGGGTGAAGATGGCATAACCACTGGGTATGCATCTTCACCCCGAAAGATATGAGATGCCATCACTTCGCCCATTATAGACCTGAATAGGGCAAAGGCCTAAGGGCAGCCGGGTATTAGAAAAAAAAATTACATCATAAAATTTAGGAACGAGAAAAGTTTTAGTATTGCTTTGTTTTATAATTCAGTATAAGAGACAAAATTTTAAGACAGAAAGATCATTATTTTTTTATTTTAATGTTATTATGGGCATTTCTCTCCGAATATTTTAATTAAATTTTTTTTATTAATTTAAAAGTTCCTTATTATTATTTTAATAAAGTTATGTATTTCCAAATAGCTGATGAAAGATTAAAATGACAATTAAATATACTTTTAAATAATTATATCTAAATTTAAATATTTTGTTTTTTTACACTAGTATCCACAGAATTTAGCTTAAATTTATGAATATTTTCACGTGTGAATTAAGATAATTTATTGCATGTAAAATAAACGAGGCTCTCATGGTTGGCAAGATCTGAAGGAAATTTTTAGGATAAAAATTGTGATAATTTTTTTTAATCTAATAATTTATTTCCATTAATCTGTAATTTATTGTTTTTTTTCCTTTTAGCTAATTTTAAGCCCTTATTTCCTTTAAAAAATATTATTTACAAATCATAAATATTGCTCAATTTTGCTTACTATCAATTTAAAAAGTTATCATTAATAATAAAAATTAACTGTCTAACATTTTATTCGAGTGTTTTGTATGAATACTTAAAAGTAAAGTAATCTATCGGACGTTTCAGTAAAAATATATTTGATAACATACAAGAGTGACCTTCTAAAGTATTATTTTTAGAAGAAGCCGTTCGAAATTTCCATAATTAGAACAAAATAGTCAATGCAAAAAAATAAGAATCTAGAAATTACTTTTTTGGTTAAAGACACATAACACATACATAATTTATTATTTTTAACTATCACTTTTTTTACAATAAATAGCGTGAAAATCTCAAATTTTGCAAAAGCACTTCCTCTATCTTTGATCAGTTATTTCTTAAATGCATTTTTAAAAAGTAGTTAATATTTCATATTCATTTCTTTTAGAGTAAAATCATTCATATTTTTGTGAAAGTATAAAATTGTAGAATATGCTTTTGTGAAATATTGTGTTCGTTATTTTTTATTCTTAATTGAAGGTATTTGTAACTTTTAAATGCTTATATGGAATTATTAAAATAATTTTAAATATAAATACATAAAATGATTGATTACGTAAATAGTAGAAGGAAGATAGTTTCTATGAGAGAATAATGAGAAAATTGTAATGACTTCTACATTTTAGGTTACAAAAGATCTGAACTTAATTGTTAGGTATCTTGCTTTGATGTGTATAGTGATTAAAAGATAATTTTATGAGAATGGAAATAAGGAAAATCTTCCGTAAGGAATTATAGGAATAAATAATGTAATATGGGAATAAAAGATAAAACATTCGTGAAAGGTTTTTAAAATGCCCAATTTTTTGAAATCCTTTTCTTCGTTTATTGGATATTGATTGCCATGATGTAATCAATATGCAATAACCGAAGTATTATGCATATTGATTATATCATGGCATAAAAGTATACTAATATGCATAAAAATTTAAATAAAATTTTAACGACTAATTTAAAAAATGCATAAATTAAATATAAATCAAGAGATGCGTTCGCAATTCCCGATTGGATGCATATCAATTTATTTTTTAATTTATAGATTTCTACCAGTTAATGAAATATGCTCTACATTTCAACGTCAGGGGATTAAAATAATAGAATTTAATCGCATTCCTTCATTATTTTGAGCTTCAGTTCTACCATATTCATTTAACTTGCTTAAGCGCTCATTAAGAAGAAAACATTCGCTGGGGCTGTATCGAACCGGAATGTAAACAATGAATTGACACGAGCTCTCAGGATAAAATAAATAAACCTAAATCGACCCCAATTACGGAATACATCCCGAAACATTTAAGCCCTGCTTCGATTCGCCAAATCGCACTCTTTTTCCCAGAACAATCCATAGCAGAGCCCCTCTTCCCCCATTAGCAACAAAACCTCTCTTTTCAACAATAAGAATTATTCCTCCTCTTCCAAGACACATGCGGATTAAATTAAAAAAGAAGAGAAGAAGGGAAAAAAAATTAAACTGCACCTCACCTTTCGTGCCAAGGAGGAAGAGAGAGAGAGAGAGAGAGAAAAGACTGGGATTGATCGCCAAGGCAAAAGGAAAAGCTTAACGAGCGAAATTAATTAACAGCCAAGGGTATCCTTCAGGCGACCCTATTAAGAGATTCCGGGCAATTATTGGGCGAGCCATAAAAATTCATTCGTCCCGTCGTCCCACCTTCTGCCCTCCCCCAAGAACGCTTAGTGTTAATAAACTTTACTCTTTTGCTTTACGACACCTTTTGTGTGTCCCTACTTCCCCCTTGACACCATGAATTTGAATAATTAATGTTGTTTTGGCCTTGTTTTTCTTTACGAGGCTACTAGTGACGATCTTTTATTTTGCTCTTTTTTATATCCACCCTCTTCTTTTACACCTCTTGCACAGCGCGTTCTTTCTCGCCTCAGCAGATACGAGTACTTTACGATTTTTCTAGGACGCAGTGGTTGATGAAAAAGGCTTTATTTGGTCAGCTGGAGAAGTGTTCGAGTCACGGTTCATTTTTCAAGGGGATTTTAGTCTTTTAACTTGAGTTTTTTTCCAGCCATAAAGGCGCGCATAAATATCGTATTAACATCGGAAATCCAACTATCTTTTGCAAGAATGTACTTTATACTGCTCACATTTTAAGAGCGCATTTAAATAGTTTAATTTTAACCTGTAACTTTCAGTTAAAATTATATTAATAATTAATTTGATAGTAAATTTGTTTTTATGCTTAGTTTAAGGAAATTAGATTAAACAGTTACATTGATATAAAAAAATAATAAAACGCAGTGCGATAAAAAAATTATGTATGGGAACTTTTATTCTTTAAAATAATAATGAAAAACAGTTTTTTCTGGTAACAATTGTGTTACATGTAAGAAAGGATGCAAGATATTTAACATGATACGTGGTTTTTTTGAACTACTGACATTGTTGCGTACTTATTTTGCATAAATGCTATGATGCTATCAATAATGCTTTACAGAATATTGCTCAACTTTAGAAAAAGTGCAATTTCCAAGTCCCACATAGTAAAAGGATGATTTACTTGTGCAATGCAAACTTTCGAATAAATTTGGTCCACTTTGATTCAGGCGAACATATTTTCTGCTGCATACGTAATTCAATCCTTTTTTCTCTAAGTTTGCCATTAATATATATTTAAAGGGAAAAAAATCCCCGAGTAACTGCAATGAAAGATGATATATCAGTATAACCTGTTAGGATTTTTGAATTGCCATTTCAAATTGCGTATATTGTATTGTACCTTATTTCGCTTATGCTTTAATTCTGGAATATATATCATCATCGACTCACATCTTGAACAATTAACCTTCCTCGAATGCATGTGAGGTTATATCAAGTATTTCTTTATTTTTATTATATTCAATGGCTAACGTAACACAGCAAACTAAATCTAGACTCACCAACTACATTTCCCTCTAATAACCTTGTATCCAATACCGATAATACATTGATGAAATCTATTTTGGATTGTTTGTGCTTTGAGATCCTTCGTCATTATTACACAAAAATAAAGAATTTTTGCTGTGAAATAAGATTTCCTATTTTATTTCGATGAACAGTTTACATGACATATCGTCTTCATTTGCTGTGTTTATATAAAGAAAATTTCATCCTGAAGAGAAAACAGGATTATTTCCTAATAAGAAAATAATCCTAGTTGACATCTAACTTTTCTTGTTTCTTGGAACTGATCCCAAAGAATTGAAATGTAAATCCTTGCCCACCATTTGTATTTGTAATAACTTATTTGTATCAACACGATATATTTCTCTCGATAATATGTCAAGATATGAATTCCGTAGTTATTGGGAAAATTTCAAATCACCTTTTTACAAAACTTCGGCTTTAAAAATTGAATTTTATATTTTGAAGCAGAGCTTTTAAAAGATAAAATTCACGATTTCTACGTGGTATCCCTTTGTCGGTTTTTGACATCATAAACACTGATTTTTACATGCTACGTTTTAATTTATGGAAGTTTTATCTGTTATCTGTTAACGGTGTAAGTATCTGAGCAGCTTCATTGTCACCATATATTTCCGCAACTTTTTCAGCAGAGCTGAAATTTTTTCTGTGTCCGAAACTAAGACATTTTAACTATGAAACAAGAATTTTATAAGATTAGCAATATATATGTTTAAATTTATTTTTATCATAGTACTATATTTTTATGTCTTCTATAAAAAGTGTTTTAATTTTTAAAAAACAATAAAATCAGGAAAATATATATAAATATCGAATAATTGTATCACATTTAATGCATTGCAGCATTACTAATATTTAGGCATTGATTGTGTTAATTATTCATTGAAGATCAAGAATTCTAAAAAATTCCTTAAAAAAAAATGCATGCGTATTGTAATTCTACAGATGAAGATAAGAAAATTTATCTTAGAGGAGATTTTTTATTATAAGCAGATAAAGTATTCTGACATTTCAAAAGTAAAAAAAAAATTGCTCTCTCTCTAAACTTTAGCATGATTAATTACTTACAAAATAATATGTTGCCTTTTAATAACTTTATTAGCTTAATTTATACTTGTTAAAATAAAAGTTATATATTAAAAGAGTAATTAATGTGCTTGGTGTAATAAGTAGTAGTAAAATATGATGAATATAAATATATAATTAAAACTAAATAGTGGAATTTTTTTCTGCTCGAATATACAGTTTCGTAATTAACAGTCATTATTTGTGAGTTTTAAATTCGATGCCTTAAGATATTTCGTAAATATAAAACGCAAGAAATGGGGCAAAAATGACAGCTCTGTCATTGATTTTAAAAATTTAGTAATATTAAATCCATATATTACCTTCAGAAAGTTTTTTCAGAAGTGAATCATATTTTAGGTATATAATAAAACAATATTTAGCAGTCACTTTGCTTATTCTTTTAATCACAGTTACAGTCAACAAAAACTCATATAGTTGAACACGGTTTTTATAGATATCAATTCAAATACATGAATAATTTTAGAGATTCCAGACAAGTGTCAATCATATCGAACAAAAGCTTTTCAAATAAATAATGAATGGCAATGATCCCTAGATTCACCTCCCTTGTATGAAGAGAATTATTTACCACCAATAGAATTTCTTTCGAGTAGCGTGGTGTGTGCTCCAAAATTGTCACCTTTAACAGTCGAATGAGGGAGGTATAGGGAGGACTGGTATAAATAATCAAGTGAAGTAATTAAAGGCCTCACAGTGTAGCCACCTCTACATGAATAGCTGACGGAAAGTACTGGGGCTCTGAGATGCAGAAAGTCCTCTCTTTGACAGAAACGTGGGATCGTTCCAGGTGCTCACCGGAGCCTACCTCCATAGGAGGGATTCGAACCCCCCACTGGGAAATACTACCTTTACCTGAATGTTCTTTGTTTGCTGTTGATATACTGCCGATGTAAGTTTTGAATTAAATATTATTTAATGCACTTACTGTTCAATTATCAATAGTTTCTTCATTTGTTTTTATACAAGTATATAATTTTGTATATGCTAAATATATATACATGTATATAAAAATGCACACATAATATATAATTTCAAACTAATATTTATGAATTAGGCAAATGTATATTTTAACCGAATTAAAAGATTAGCTCGTATTCATTAATTTTTACGAAAATATATCTACGCAAGCGTTTTAATCTTTATTTACAATTAATTATTAAATTATTATTAAAAAATTTAGTTTTCAGATATTTTACTTGTAATGTTTATTTTATGTAATGTTTTACTTGTTCGATAGATTTTCGTTATTGTCCTATTACTTCTTTATGCATTGGAAAAGTTTAAGAAAAATCACAAGTAATTTTTTTTAAAATTTTTTAAGCAATAGCAGACGAATTCTTATTTTCGTGTAACTAAATTTCTAAATGTTTAAAAATGTGTCTAAAAAATTTCTCCACATCAGCGACGTAGAGATATGTATTTATACAATAAATATACATATATATATATATTCAATCATTTTGATAAACAACTGTTGAAAGAACAACTCCCTTCTCCTTACTTCGGCACCCAACAAGTCGTAAGCCCAGCCAGTTCCGTGTGTTGATATCCCCAGAACGAAACTATAAAATCTTCCCCAAGAGATATTGAATCAAACTTCAACTTGATGTTTCATACAAGGACGACTTCATCCATTTGATTTTTATTTATTTAAAAAAAAAAAAGAGTCGAGTGCATAGGTGGGGGTGTACTGAGGGGTGGTCGAAGAGCATCTCCAAACGAAAGAAACTAAGATGGATGGCGGGTAGGGGGATGAAACGAAAGACTGACTTTTGGGCGACATGGTGCTGATGGATGGCCTGCAGCCCGTGTATGACATGTAACATGCGCCCCTGACAGAATCAGGGGCGCACGTTTTCCCCGCCCCCGCATCCTCCCCCGTTTTCAGGAAGATAGAAAAATTGCAATTGCGACGTATTTGTCATCGTTTCTCTTTTGTTTTAAAAAGCTACTACAGGCTCCCCCTCCTCTCCCTTTCGTACTAAAACGTAAAAGATGTATAGTCCTTGCTGGGGCGCAGAAGGAATGAATGGGGCGCAAACGAAGGAGAGAAAAAAAAAGTCCTCTGGATTTTATATTTAACAACCAATGATTTGTTTCAAAACTCGTTGTTTCGTTTTCGCGTCGTCGTGCCCCCCTTTTCTGGAAAACTGGCCGTCACAGTTATAATGAATGGTCGTCCTGTAACTGGGACTGTAACTGAGAGATGGTGAAACCAAAATTGTAGCTATCGAAGTATAAGGAGATATTTTGTTCCCTTCTTTATTTTCTCGAAGTAGATATCAGTGAATGTAATTTTCTTAATTGATGAGAATAAATGGATTTAATCGAGAAGAAGCCCTTTCTTCGAGCTCATTAATAAGATAGTTTTTGATTTATTATTTTTTTCGAGCTAAGTTCATTAGTAACGCTTTCACGATTCTTTTGTAATCAGCTTAAAGCACTGTTGAAACAAATTATAAATTAAAATGAATACTTTAAAAATGATTCCTTGAATATCTTTCTTTTTAACGTCACTTGTAACTTATGAAGTCAAGTACTTCTAGATTAAATTTATTATTTCGATCGTCGGCAAATTACTTGTAAGCATTCATAAAGATGTTGCGCACACAAGTGAAATAAACTACATAATTATTTAGAATTTTTTAATGTTCTTAATGCTTCTCGTCATAATGTAGCTCATATACAGATTCGCAATTATATAAGAGAGAGAGAGATTTTCCTAAACACACTGACCGGAATATAACAAAGTAGGAAGAGACCAAAATTGGGGTCTTGGAATAACACGCATTGTAAAAGTGAATTTGATCCCAGTAAATTTCACTTTATTGCCGAATTTCGTTGAGATTAAAAAGAGTAAGTCCAGAGAGACATGTGTTGACAACAAATTAGTCACTAACCTAAATTGTTAAATTAAGAAATAAAAAAAGTTTTTAGGGTATTGAAAATTTATTCTGAAACACTTCAACGCACACAATAACCTTGTATGTTGTTTTATAAAATAAGGTAGATTTACAAAAGCAAACTAAGTACTAAATTATTTTCTTCGTATTTGTTTCAAATTATTTTATTTTTAAAGATAATTCTAAATATATGTGTTCTATTTCTCTAAATATGTATTCTCCATATTTCAATTTACTGTTATGGATGAAACAATTCTTCTACACCAGATTATGATGAATTATTCTCAATAGATGAAGACGAATTAAACAAAGAAATTTGATTATATAACTTTATATATTTTTATTACTATTTACGTTTGGTATTACTGCGTATAAAGTTTGCTATGTTTATATTTATTTAGCGATTTTTGCCATTCTCTCATTATAATTTGCCTTCATTTCATTACTTAGTATTATATTTCTTATATATTATTGTTATTATTAAATTTCATCATATTATAATTTTTGTATCATCTGAACTGCGATACTGCGTAGGATACTGTAGATTTCTACATTGCCACGTGATTGTATAAAAATTTTAACTCAATGAATTAGTTGTAGGTGGCATTCGATCAGGTTTCCTCGTGAATCTTTTTGGTAAAGTGGATGTACAGGTAAAGAGGATATAAAGAGGTTCTATTCAGGTGCAATAGAGGGACTTTACCCGCTAGCTTATCACCTCAGGGTTCCTCCACATTAATTTGTAACTTGTTAGAGGAGACAAATATAAACTTCCATTTTTTAAAACATTTCTTACACGATTATATACATAAATTATGCTTTTAAGCATTCATCTCTATTCCAAGGAAAAGGTAACAATTCTCATAGGAAATATAGCAGTTTACAATAAATAAATTTCTCTGGCTTACCACAAAATTCAAAATAATATACGCTACAAAACTAATACATGCATTTTATGAAAGTACAGTAAAAATCTGGAAGGTTAAGTTTTTTGATATAGAAAAGAAAGAAGTTATTATATATAAATGGAAAACATAGCTTTTGTTTTGAAAAACATATTCAAGTCTTCTTTACCTCAGAGATATGATTCTTTAACTGATTGATTAAAGATAAGGACTTTAACCAAGAAAGTAATTATATTCAGGTGAAAAATTTTAGAGGCAAATTTTCACTGATTATCTATCTATATATATGAATATATGTATGTATAATATTTTTTCATATTTATTTAGTAGAGCGTTGTGAAGTATTGAACTGCTTTTATTACATTTCACTTTGATGGAGGTAATTCTTCATGTATTATCCAGTAAGGTGAAGGCATCGTTAATAATTCAAAAAGAGGAACCCCTCTCTGCAATAACTCGCAAACAAGGAATATCTATTGTTATTATATAAATGGCTTTAAAACGAGAAACAAGGAAATAACCCAAAGCCGCATTACAGGAATAATTCCCGAATGTCACACACACATTTAGAGAAATAGAGAAATTTTAAACTTATTTTATCAAACCTGCCACATTTTACTTCGAGCAAGTGAGTGTGTGTGTGTAGGGGGTAACTGAGAGAGAATATTTTTGGGAAGAAAACTTCCACGGAAATAAGTTTGCTAAGAATTCATTTCGAACGATGTCTCCCTACCCTTTCTTCCACCCACGCCTGACGATGGAAATAACATGGCCGGGGGTCCCGCAAGATATTATTGTTGGGAGGGGTGGGGGACTGTGTTGAGGGCTGGCAAGCAGTCTGTTCCCCTTTTTCCTCGAATGCACCCCTTTTAACCCCCTAGCCTGCTTTTATCCCAGAGTTTTCGAAGTAATGAGCGACGGGGAAAAAGAGAAACACCACTCTATGTTTGATCGGTTCTGTGAGGGTGGGGGTGCATAGAGAGGGGGAGGACGCAATAATAACGGCCACCAAATCGCATGCAAAAATACTGTTCTCCCGATATAAATTTCGTCCGCAAAGTTTGGAGAATTATTATGGATTATGGAAATTTTTTTGTGCCTCTCATATCGAACAGGAGGAAAAGAAATTGTTTCGTCTGCTATGTATTTTCTTTTATTATTCTTTACCTTTCTTTTTTGTCTTTGCAGAGCGAACGATTGGGTCTGGTAAATAATGTTTTCCTAGCCGTCGTTTACCCAAGCGCTTGTCAACCTACCTTCAATCGGACGGGTTCTGAAACCCTTTCAATTTATTATATGCTCATTTCTCTTTCATTCCGCCGAGCAATTCTTAGGGCTGCGTAGCCTTTCTCCAGAACACACTCGCAGACCATCTATCAAGGCATGTTCAATTCAAGAGAAAGTAGATTTTTACACACACAAACAATCGTCGCTATTTGCTAATCGCCATTTCTTGAACACTAAGAAATCTCAGAGCAAAAATTTCCAATCTATGATTGCTTGTCGTTTTTAACTTCTGGTATATACTTGCATTTTCGTTTATTTATTTTACACTATTCTATTTATTATAGCTGCGTATATTATTCGGATTTGTACTTTTTAGCACATTATATGGCAAAGATGGCTTTTAATTTTTTAAGTCAAAATATGCATTAAAATTTTAATCAATACTTTACTTTTTACACCAGTATTTTGATGGCATACAAAATAATCCAAATTCGGCTCGTGAATATTAAACTAGCGTCACCTATCCGATTAAAAAATTGCTTGACAAAATTATCACATTCCCCTGAATAGGAATTATCACATTCCCCAGCAAAGTAAATAAATATTTCAAAAACTCTACTGATAAAAGTATTGATTTTAAGGTGTCTTTCTGTAATCGCGGCACTAACTGCTGTGATTAGATCTATATACTTTAATTTGTGATATCCATTGGCCAGCATAAAATGGAAATTTTGAAACTACATTCAAGGCCTAAGAGCTTAAATTTTGCCCTGGGCGCTTCACAAAGCTGAATAACATCATTAATGTGCCCAATGGTGCCCACTTCAAGAAGCCCAATAAGTAGACAAAAATAAATAATTTAAATGGCACCCTGAGAATCACTTTTGTTCTCAAAATTTTGGTCATATATCTTTGATCAAACCAAGAATTTTGCCTCTAGATGAACTTGAGAGGTTTCATATTTCTAACTCTGTAATGAATTATTTGTTAATGATTCATTACCACTAAAGAGTGTAAGTACCACATAACAACTTAAGATATATAGTTCTCAATCAGTATTTTGGAAAAAAGTTGGCATCATTAGCAGCTCTAAATGTGAAATTTTTGTGGTGTTTATATAAAGAAAGGGTGCTCCGTGGCTGAGTGGTCAAAGCATCACTCCGCTAATCGCTTGAGAGCGTAGGAGTGTGGGTTCGATTCCCACGTGGCCCTGGGTGTTTTCTTCGTTATCTTCTGTGGTTGTCATTGTACTATTTGTCCTATTATCGACGAAGACTTACAAGCGGATCTCAAGAATCAAGCATACAAGTCTGAATATATGTAATGTGATAAAAAATTAAATATAAAGAAAACAAAATTAAAGTTTGTTATGTGCTTATAATGATTATTAAAGACTTTTATGATTAGCTTATAAATAATTTAGAAAAACTATTCGCAATAGTAATTCATAATATGTTATTATGAAATGTTGCAGTGACTCGATTTAGACAAAAGCGGTAAGCATTTTCGTATTTAAAATCTCAAATATAGCATACATATTTTTTTGCTTAGTTAATGAATTTTACTCAAGTTATCACAAAATTTAAAATCTAGATTGACTACATAAAGTTGATTATTCCAATTAAGTCTATACAACTAGATTTACCATAAAGTCAATTATTCCAATTAAATTTATTTTAGGAAATCATAATTTTCTCAATTGCTTCAGTTTTACTTCAGATCAATTTTACTAATTCGTTTTACTTTGTTTTTGTTTGTACTTTGTATAGTTTGTTCTCTGAGTTTTCAGTTCATTTTTACTTATTTGTTAAAAGTTTGTTGAAATTTAAATAATCATACCAAAGTTGAATGCAAGTAATGCTGATTTTTGTTCATTTATGAAGATAATAAGAACGAATACATTAAGACTGAAATTATTGCCATATTTTTATATACGTTAAAATATTTTTGATTGAAAAACAATAAATATAAAATTCTTTAATTTCAGATATATGTTAAACGAGGTATATTTCTGGATTTTCGATATTATATTATTTGAGTAGGAAATATGAAAAACCTATGCCCAACTTCTGCAGATTTACAAAGTTAGTTTACTAGATTCTAAAATAGAATATATTCTGACAGTTTACTTTTGCAGTTATACCGGACATTCAACAAATTTTTTTTCAAATGTTCTTCATGTAAAAATATCAACAAATTTTTAAACACGTTAAAAATACCACTATATTTGAAATCAGTACTTTAACTTTCTTACCATTGACGGAAATTGAAGGGTATTTTTTAACCAAATGATTCAATTCTCACCAGATTCATCGGGAAGTAATGTTTGTAAAAATGAAAACTCAATTATGACACTCCATTTCCTATAAGCATCATAGTTGAATTTTTTCATTGGGACTCAAATTGTCATTGAAATCTATTGTGACATGTATATCTGACTAATCACGACCTCTAAGATATCCAACCAAATAAAATGTTTTTTTCTTAAAAATGTAATATTTTTTAGGGTGAGACTAATGAGTTTTATTTATGTTACTGAAATTATACTAAACGTTATCATTTTGTTGATTGGTATTAAAGATTATTCAATTTATTAATATATACTACTCTCTCTCTTTGATTTTGAGTTAATAAGGGCAGAAGTTTTCATCGATATAGGATTGTAGTTATAATGATTCTTTAGTTAAAAGCGAACAATTAATAGAATAAAATTGGAAACTCTAACAAGAAATTTGAATTTATAATTAAACTTAAAATTTCTTGATTTATTTGAGTAACATTTATTTTTCAGGAAAATTTTTATTATTAATTAATTAATTTGCTTTTTATTATGTATATTTTTAACGATTGTTTACTTTTATTTAATTTACATTGTAATAAGTGAAAAAAGAATAAATAAAATAAAAATGTCGCATTTAATTTATTACTAAACTTATTAAAAATTTAATTAATTAAAAAATTTTTCCTTTTACAATATTCATCCAATAACACATATTAATTAGTTTATGCATTTAAAATGCTTTTATAAAAAATAGTTCATAATTTTTAAAACTTAATTGGAACAAATATTTTACACTTCATTTTAAGTAGAATAATTAACAAAATTTATTTATTTAAATAAGTACTGAAAATACTTTTTTAATATTACTTCAGGAGTTGTTCTAGTTTAGTAAATTTACAAAATGCCTTGCAATTTTAGATTTGTTTATTTCTTTAGCTAGTTTAAAATATAATGATATTAGAAGATTTTTAAATAAAATATTGTGTGCATTAGTAAAAGACGCCTTTTCTAAGACATTTTAAGAATTAATTCAATTTTTGTATGCATAAATCTTTTGAAAAGAAATGTTTGAAAAGTATATACTTTCAAGACTTCGAATGTCTTAAAAGCTAAAACTGATACTTAGTCCAATTAATAAAAATATATTCCCGTCGGCCTGACATGAAATCCACCCACTTCACTTCACTTCTCAATGGCGTCACCGAAAAATGTATATACTTCATTTTCTGATTTAAGTTAATTCGAAATCGCTTCAATTAGAAACTCCAAATTCGCGACACAGAGAATATATTTTACGAAAAGAACTCCACCGAGCAAAGTAAAAGTTCAGGGAAAACTTTTCTCTGAAAATCATCATTTTTGAAACCCCTCCGTTAAAAAGAAATAAAAAGAATCGTTTTAAAATGGCGGCAAGCGATTAGAAGTTTGCAGGGAATTTTCTCTTTGACGCGTGCCGCAAAAGGGAAACAGCAGACGATATTACGCGTGGAGAGGCGTTCGAACGTGGAATGGCATATTCGAGTGGCTTGAAGCATCGTTCGAAAACCACTCGAAGGGTGAGGGGGCTGGTGAGGCCTTTAGTTTTGCCAAAGAGGAGACCTTTACAATTTGAATGAGGCTCTTTTAAAATGCAGGTCTCTCCATGCGCACAATGGGCCTTTGAAATCTGTTTCAATTCCAAGGCCGTAAACGTAAAAGTTCTGAGGCCCGCAGTAAAACTTGTCTTTTCGCGTTTTAACCATTGATGGCCAATTGGCGTTCTAACACTCTTTTACCTGTTTCAAAAGACGCTGAAGGGGCATCTGCCCCCAACAAGCCACTTGAGATTGAATGAAAAGAGAGGCTCGTCTTTTGCCGTGAAATACTTGATTTGGGTTCTCAAAATCTCCGCTCCAAATTCTTCAAATAAAATTATTGTGAAGGGTATTTAACACGATGCATCTTGTTAAACAATGCTCGCGTTATGCGATAATATACTTCAGCTTGGCGATAAAAATCCGAATACTCTGTTGTACTTTGAAATGGTAGATGACTTTTTAGAAAAATCACACAATTTCCTTCTCAGAAAATGGTGAAGACTTTAGAATCTTAATCAATAAAAGAAGAAATTGAGATTGTTAATCAATTATGCTGAGGAAAATATACATATATGATGCAAATTACTTGAAAATAGTTAATTTTTATAAGTGCCTAGAATTTTAAATTCGCCGAAGATTTATTCAGTTTTCCCTTTCAATAGCAAAAGTTTAAAATGTTTATTTGAAAAAAAATATATAAAATGAATAATTTAAACCATCCGATATGCTTAGGGAGATTTGGTAATCAAAATAAATATTTTTTGCTATTAAATTATTTTTTCAAGTTTTATTTTATTTTGCAAATGTAATAAGCCTTAGTTAATTTTCCTCTAAATATATATTTTAGAAACATTTCTTCTTTCAAAAAGATATATATAAAAGAAAAGATTTACATATGCAACTATGAATTAATATTTGAATATTTACGTTCTGCTACAATTATGAATAAGTATATTGAATCTGATTCATGATCATTTAGAGGTCAACAGCGAAACTGAATCGCATTCGAGGAATATACTAAGTAGAATGAAAAGTATTTCATTGTGAGGTACTTATCATATTTTTCACAATGCATAACTTTTCTGCAGAAAAATAATTACAGTACACACAATTTGCAACTTAAAGTTTAAATATTCTACAAATGATGTTTTTATTCCAATAAATATATAATAATAAGCTAGATCCCTATATATCTGACTGAAATAATTAAAAATTCACTTTTGTATTTAAAGCAGAAAAATTAAAAATAGTCTTAAGATTCAAAAGAGATTTTTTACAACTATTGCAATCATTATTTTAGAATTCTATTAATTAATAAAATTAGAAAAAATTTTAAATCATCCTTGTCGATTTAAACTAACCATAAAATGGATGTTTTGCCATGTCTTTTTCATTTTGCCTTTCCTGCTGTTCTATTGTCCATGTGTTAATGAAAAATCAATAGAAAACGGCTTAACAAACCGATGCTTTGCCCCGTATATAAGAAATTGTTTTATTAACAGAATGAATTTCCACAATATTCTGAGACAGTCGATGGTGAACTTTGCCTTGTTTGCTGCCACTCGAAGAATGTGATTTGAAGTCACACAGCAAATTTGTCAACAAGTTGGTATTACAATGCCGTCTCAATATGATATGACATGGATAAAACGTTTTCTGACGTCATGGACATTTTAAGCCAATGAGAATTGTAATAAAGTGGTGTACTCAGGATCTCAACAGTAACAAAAGAAACAATCATTCGTTAGTAAAACTTTTTAAGTATAAACTGATAAAATTTTGCAATAAAAACTCTTAATAATTAAGAAACTTATAAAGAACAAAAACAAAATTATCAAAAAAGGTGTTTTTCTTTTGTAAAAACTCGAAAATAAAAGGTGGTACAGTAATATACTCTCCGAAACCTGATGCCTCAAGAGCTTAATATTGAAACTGAAACAAAAGCTCTTTGTGTCCTATTATTTTTAATTTTGTTTGATTAGACTGAATCCATCCTAACAGCAATAATGTCACTAAAATCCAAAAAACTTACCGAATTAAAAAAATATCATTTTGGTGCAAAATAAATAAGCAGTCAAAAATTTAAAAAAATTTGAAACTTGATAAATTATAATACATTTGAAATCTAGTTTCAACAATCTAACAAGAAATGATGAACCATGAAACTTTTATTATTATTAATGTTTGATGAGTTCTAAAATGGCAAAAACAAAAAAATAATGCGTCCAAAGTAAGTAAACAAAAGTTCCTGTAATTACAAGGTAGAAATATGCTGATAGAAATCATAGTTTGTAATTTTTCATTAGGCATTTTTAACATAAGGGAAAAACGTAGATACAGAAAAATTTAGATTAGAAGAAATAAAATTATCATTCATTAAATTTAATAACGAAGTAAGTGATAATCCCAGCGGTTAAGATACTCGTGTCCCATAATTATTCCACTTTCGGAAGAAAAAGAGATTGTAATTGCGATTTCGACGGAATGATCATATTAATAATATCCGAACCGGGAGTTAATTACTAATGACTTCGTGAATATTCAAAACGCTACGGTCGCAGGCAGAAATTAAAAAAAAAAGTTCTTCAACTGGAGGAAAAATAAGAGGACAGAAGAAAAAAAAAATTGTAACGAAAGATTAAAGGGGAAGAAAAAAAAAAAAAAAATTCCCGGAATATGAAAGTGAGGCTAATTTCTAGCACGAGGTTGCAGGCCGTGAAACAAAGAGGTAATTTCATACCAAATGGCAACGCGGAAAAAAGCAAGCGATAAAAAAAAATGAAACGCAAGCGATACGTTCGGGGTTAAAAAATTAAGAAGGACACGGAACAAAAGATGAACAAAAGAATAGAGTTCTGCCTCTAACCCCGTAGTTAATGTAAAAAATGAATAATTTTTGATACTCACATAAAGGTTTTTCATACATTTTAAACTTCCTAGTCCGGTACTTAGTCCGTAATCAGGGCCTTCAGTCATTAATCATGGGAAACGAAGAAAAAGCCTCCTTTATTGGAACAAATGATGCTGATCTAAAAAGAAACTTTTTCTCCCCTTCTCTTTGTTATGTTCATGTCAAAGACAAAGAAATGGTTGAAGGGAGTGTCAAAAAGGAAGCAGGCACCAATCGCCAGAATTTTGTCAGATACGAGGAAAAAAAAATTAATGTGATCGTCAGATATAATTCACTTGCTTATTGGAACATATTGATAAAAAAATATCTAACTATAACATGTAAAAATTTTAATAAAAAATATTCAAAAATTAAAATTAAAATTCATTGCATTAATTAGTGTCATTAACTTATCTTTCAAATGAGCAAATATGTTCATGTATTCCATTTCATAAAAAATGTTATCAAGCAGTGAAATGGAATTTATTACTGCTAAAAAGTTATTGAAACGAGAAAATGAGCTGATATCTGTTATGTATGCCTAAATGTATGTTAAATTACTGTGCAGCATTTTCTATATTTACACACAATGAAGCAAAAAATTTTCAGTCTTTAATCAAGAGTGTTTCAATCGCTTGGGTTCAAAATGAGCATTAAGATTTATTTGAATATTCAATCTATAAAAATAGCTAGAAAATTTTAAGAATATTACTCTAAAGCTTTTAGAAATATCAAGAAACTATATTTCCCGAAATGTAATTGTAAATCGTATTAAATTGATGAGCATTTCACGAAACATATGTGAAATACAATGTTTATAGTAAACGTAATTAGAAATGAATAAAATCTAAAAAGTAGTAACGCTTTAGAATTACTTTGAGAAAAAATTATTGATGTTTGGATTGGTTGCTCCAAATAAACAGTAAAAGATAACTACATGTTATAACACCACTATTGTTTCTTAAATAAAAGGAAACAATATTTATCCCTTGGTATCCCGTGCTTCAATCATCAAAATAATTTTATATTGTAATATCTGTTTTTCAAATAATCCTATAATATTCACCACCATTTATAATTTGAAAATATAATTACATTTTCCTCATTTTAATATATTTTATATTTAAATACCGCCAAAGTGCTTAGAAAATTATATTTTACTAATGTTCGCTTTTCAGAGTTTGAGACATTTAATAGTCAATTTATAAAGCAGAGAGTGTACAAAGAAAAAAAAATAAGGAAATAATGTCTTAATACCATGTGGATGACTAATTCTCTTATTCTAATCAGTGAATTTTAATGAATATTGAAATGTAACAATAATCATGGGAGTCATTTATTTCTTAGTTAAAATACAATAAATACTCCAAAAGTAATTTGCAATCATTTAGCTGTTAATCTTTTATCTCAAATTATTTATTTTCAATGTGTAAATGTAGGGCTGATTGAAAGATACAATAGATAATTTTAAAAAAATCACCAAAATTTATGAAATATAAATAAAATTTTTTAAAATTTTATTAAGATGGCAATACAGAATACAAATTGCATAAAACAGAACGCCAAATTTGATATGTTAAAAGAAAAGATTTGTAGATAAGTTTTTAAACAACATTTACATTCTTGAAAGTAAAATTAGCACAATTCTGAGAAAATCGCATAATTAGAGGTAGAAAGAAATGATTTTTTAATTAAAGAAATTTATCAAATCAGAAATCGTAGTCAAATTTATAATTACAATAATATAAAAATCCTCAATTCCTGAATAAATGAATTCTTAAAAATCAAGATATAAATCCAGATAAGTGAACATAAAACTATATAAGACAAAATTGGGATTAAATTTTATAAAATTCCACTTCAACTTTACACGATATCTTTTACATAAGCCTGTATCATAATTAATGGTTTCTTAAGCTCATTTGATAGTAGAAATTATATCACGGAAAAATATTTTAAGACCATGATTATAGAAAATAAATACATAAGTATGTCAAGTTTATGGAAAAGTAAGTGTAAACTATTTTAGATATTTCATGCATAACATAGAATTTTAATTTTATAAACTCAAGTCCACATAAAATCCTTTGCTGTTAACCTTAATTTACCATAATAATAATAATAATAACCGAGATTACTTACGTATATTTATAAATTACCTAAGTATATTTATGTATGTCATGTTTCATTTCATTTGTATTTTATCCTTCGCGTATGCAGTACCTGTTTCTGTTACAAATATTTATATTTTATACATTATACAATTATGTAGCTGCAAAATATTAGCAGTTTATAGAATAATAGATTATATATCGTTAGTAGAATATCTATCGTTATAAAAAATTACAATGTAGGAAAATGTAAGCTTAAGAGAAAAGAAACGAAAATCAGCTGTTAGGATAAATGATTCAGTTTTATGGTTCATATCTGCTCGTTATCACAAGATTATACATACTGTATTTTAAGACAACAAAGTGTCATTATATTTTTAGTACTGTTGTCGGGCATAAAATAAGAGGCTTTTAAAAAGAAATACTAAATAAGAATCGAAAGGATACAACTTATTCCGCTAGTATAAAAAAAACAATACAATAATTTTTCCTCAAAAATAAAAAAAAATTAAAAATCTTAGATCGAAAGGAAGTATTTATTCTAGATTTCATACCTGTACTTTTTTTCAAATTGAAGAAAACCGATAAAATTTTCTTAAATATTTTAAATATAGTGACTCCACACAATGTGCAGACTAGCAACTTATATAGAGTGACTTTAGATATAATATATTTATATGAAGAAAAGAAAAATTCAAAGTACCAAACCAATTGACATCAACTGAAAAGCAACTATTTAAATCGCGATATATTACTTTTATCAAGCAGTCCCATTATTGAACTGACATCACAAATGTCATAGCTTTTATTCTTGAAATGCATTTCTAGCAAAAAAGTCATGGGTCATCACTTTGAATAGATTCAATAGCCAAATATTGAGAAATTCATGAATAACGTTGTAAATGATGACTTTTTTTGGTTCAGAGTACTAAATCAACTGCAAAGCAAGTATTGATATCTCGATATCGTACCTTTGCCATGCCCTATTGTTGAAATGACATCACAAGTGTTATAGCTTTTATTCTTCAAATGAAGTTATATCATAAAACAGATGTCATCGCTTATCACAATGAATCGTCGCGTTACGCAAATATAGCGTAATTCGTGAATGGAGTTGAAATGATATTTTTAGTTTGGTTTATTTGTAACTTAGTAGTCTTTTTTGTACACGGGTGTTAATTATACCGAAAATTACAGTTTAAAGTGGATTTGGAATTATTATAAACATCTACGGTCGAAGAGGGATTCAAGTCCATAATCTGCTTAATCACAGACCAGAGAACTAACCATTTGACTGATAAGTAGAATGTGAATTCTTAGAGTCTAATTATAAAATGAATTTCAATTTTTCACAAAGATACCTATATATATAGGCTTGCAAGATTTCTGAAATGTTCAACCGGGGCATCGGAATACTCACCACCCCAGCGTCAAGGGTATTCAAGTGAATATATCTTTGGCTAGTTTTATATATATATATATATATATATATATATATATATATATATATATATATATATATATATATATATATATATATATATATATATATATATAATATATATATATATATATATATATATAAATAAATAAATATATATATATATATATATATATATATATATATATATATATATATATATATATATATATATATATATATATATATATATATATATATATATATATATATATATATATATATATATATATAGCATTTATTCATATCCTCAACTTGTGCTGATGTCTCAGATAAGTAGAAGAAGACTTATTCAACAATTTTGATCAGATTGGGAGCTCCTATGTTATAAGCCCTGAAATGATCCAACAGCGGGAGCCATTTTTCTTCACTTAAAAAATATTATATCTTTGGTAGTCTCTAGCAAGCACACGCATGGCCACGAATGGTGAGACCAAATGATACGGTTACAGTAGTAATTATCAGCAGAGCATTACTTTTCTATAGTTTTTATTTTTCATACAGTACAGAAATAAATGGTACAGATGCCGTATTATCCAGGATACCAAAATCTGAGTTTGGTGACTTTTTGGCGGATTTTCTTATGTACCTGGTAACCTGGTTTTTATTACGTCATAAATATAGAGACGTATAACAATTATGCCGAAAATTCTATTTTGGCAACCCTAGTATTTACGTCATTGCGCACGTCTTGGTAACTTTTCTTCTTCGCCAAGAAAAAATTAGAATTTTACATCGTGGATTATACTGCATCTGTGCCAAATAAATGAAAAATTATTCTAAATAATCCTTAACAGTTAATTATCTTTGCACTTTTTTGGTCATCTATAAAATCAAATTTTATTTTTACTGGCATGTGAAGTAAGTTGACAGGGTCACCATCTGAAAACTGGGACTATCAGTGTCAAACAGCAATCAGGTCCTGGAAAACATACCTATACATGGTTTACAAGTTCATAGTATGATAACTTCGAAATTAATAAAAAGTCAAGAAAATCGCAAGATATGTAATGAAGGTAAAACTGAATTATATAGAAAATTAAATAACCATTTCATACGAAACAATTGTTTTCACGTGCACACTTTCTCGTCAAATAAATGATTCCTCCAGTCCCAATTCCAGACGGGTAAAAAGTTCTGCTATAATCCTTCTAACCTTCCATTCTTTTGAGGGGTATAAAAGGCGTCTCATAAAAAAAGGAGTAAATCGGGGATAATGTACCTAACAATGGAGCCTTTACCCCTCTGCAGCAAGATAACACGTGTCATCTTTTCGCTTAAGACGAATAATAACAATGTCAATGAAAGAGTGAAGAATCCCCCAGCTTGAAGAATAAAAGTAAAAGAGTGAAAATAACTGTATAGATATTACTAGAAGGGGGGGGGCTCTACTGTCATCTAAGACCTTTGGAAGCACAATGCCTTAGTATTATTCAATCCCATCTTCGGCCTCTCGACTTCCCTTCTCCTCCGCTCCTTATCAACTGGCCTTTGACAAAGAGTTATGACTTCTCTTTTGTGTGCCTCAGCAAGTGCAGCCGATTTTTATTGACTTGCGTAACATCTCCCCACCCCCACATGCCTTCAGCTTCCTTCGGAAGCACCGACCGTTTTGGAAAGATCGTCTGCGTATGAATCTAGAAATTGAAGTGATGACTATGTCTCAGGAGTATTTTTTTTTTTTTCCTTTTTTCAGTAGCGTACCAAGAATCATCATTCTTTTTTGATCGTAAAACAATGACCATTACAGGTTATTGTTAATGATTTTTGGTCTCCGGAGCATTCACTTTGTTTGATTGGAATTTTTTTTATTTAGTTTTACTTATATGAGAGGTCCGTAGTAGATGAATAAATAGAAACTTATTTTTTATAAGATATTTTTCATTATCCCTTCCATCAGATGTAGTAAAGTGTTACAGATTTGACACCTGCTACCTGCATAAATGATTTCACTTGCTATTGAAACACTACGTGGTGTTATTAGAAAGTTATAGAAGCAAATATGCTGATTTAATATAATAAGGAAGCAAAACGTATTTATATAAATTTGCATATTATTAAAGAAAAAATAAAACTGGGGCATGGCAGCCCATTTGTGGACCAAGGCCTACAGTGTCCATATCTGTTTTACTGACCAACAGCCTTGGAATGCGAAGCGTAAATTCCAATTAGTTTGCTTGGTTCTAAGTTTTATCAACTCACAGAAGGGATGAAAGGTTGAATCTACTTTGTCCAGTCAGAGAATCGAACCTCTGATGTGTGCCTTTTGAGCACGAAGCCACCGTGCAGCTTCTTCGTATTTTATTAGTATTGAATAAAATCTTATACATTTTGACTGAACTATGAAATATTTCCATTTGTATATCATGAGAAAAGAAGTATATGAATAGCAAATTCATATTTTGAGCTATAATAATTTTGTGCATTTAGTTGAGAAAAAACATAACAAATCTATATATGTAAATGTATCTATACAAAAATTCAACGAAGACCATATACCATACATATTCAATGTGGTGATGAAAGTATGCAATGAAGATGGGAAAAGTATTCCAGGTATATTTTTACCTTATGATGATTTTATCAATCCGTTACTTTTCACTTTTAAATAGTAATTTATCGCGGAATAATTTGTTTAAATTTCCCAACCCCCATATTGTACATTTAATGTTCTAATTTAGTTTGAAGTCCATGATTCCATTGATCTATTTTATAAGAAATATTTAATTAATTAGCATTAAGTACAGTTTTATTTGACAAAGCGTATATTTCAGATATAGGTATTTATTATCTAAAAAAATTCTTTTCTATAAAATGATTTCGATAAAATAATTGAATAAATATTTCAATGTACTTTATATTTCTAATTATTCTAAATTTATGGTACTTTTATTTTTTCTAAACAATTCTTGGTTTCCATTAATAAAATACCGTTACAATAGAAAACGAACACTTAGTATATTCATATGTTACAAATAAAGCTGGTTTACGAATATGATATGGAGATTTATATGGTATAATTCATAGTGGAGTTAATTTTATCCCAACATACTTAATTTGTTTTCTATAACGCAAATATAACTTTAAATGTTAAATCATTTGAGATTTCTCGTAAAAGATTTTGCAAAAAAAAATGATAGCGATAGTAATTTATAATTGTTGTTCAGTATTTAATCAAACAATGAATAAATAATTTTTAGCGTATTGTATTATTAAGTATTGATAAATACTTATCAATGTAAAAGTTCAAATATAATATTTTGCCTTGCAACAGTTGACTGAAAAACCGTAAAAGTTCAAATTCCGAAACAATTTGTACAAGATCTGTATAATTTGCAATCACTTAAAAATGTATTTGATTGATAATAATCTTTTCCAGTGAGATTTAAAAGCAAATGCGCAATACAAAGAAAAAGTAATGAAAGTAGTTCTTTAAGCAAAATTGAGCGGCAATAATTATTTGGCTTCGTTTTAGTAAAAGTAAGCTTTATAAAATAAATTGACTTGATGTTACCAAATACTGCACATTCTCTCTTCAGCATTTAATACATATCTTAAATATGAAATTCAAGAACACTTAAAAATCTATTTATAATCTGATATAATCTTACAGAATTGAAGAAAAAATTGCATTAAAAATGGTGAACTGATGAAAATAACTAAACAATGACATACAGAAACGATTGTTCGCTGGATAGAAATATTAAGTGTCATAAACGGTTTCTAGAACTATTATCATATTGTACATGATTTATTATTGTTTACTAACTTAAACTCATAATTTTAATCGTTGTATGAAAATAGATTTTATTTTGAGTAAAGTAGTTGAAATTAAGAATGCTTCGTTTTCGTTGGCACGTACACCTTTATAAAATTTTTATTTTAATTAAGCTATTTCATTTAGTAGATGTTTCCATGAAAACACGAGAGCCCCACCCCAAAAAAAAAGATAAAATTTTAAAATACTTTCTTCAAATGAGTAAATTTTCAAAACATGAAAATTATTTGATATTTTTTATTATATTATTCAAATTAAAACTCGGGTAACAGGCTCGGAATTTCCCCAATACACATAATTAAATAAATTGCAATTCAGAAACAAAATTAAACTATATTAGGAAACAACAAGATATTTTTCGATGTTTGATTAATGAATATTTTGCAAAATTTAAACTCTATTGGATAGATTCAAAATGTTAGAGATATTTTGTTAAATGTTTTAATTTTGAGAACTCGAGAGGTCCTTAGTAAATAGGAATGGCATACCACCGCATTTGTTGACATAAAGAATCCTTCACCAATTTCCTAAATGCTCAGTAAAGTTTGGCAATTTCAAAATACTCCTCGTGCAGAGGTACCATTCAGTATATCCATGGAATACATCTCCACTTTAACCTCCCTCCGATACTGTATTGCACTCAATATCGATATCGAGCTGTCTTTTCTGGAGCCCAGACCGCTGGGGACCAACAGAAACATACACCCTTTCGGTCTTGGCTCAAACAGTAAAGCCTTGTCCTATAGGGTAATGAATGCCATGGAACATTCGATGGTCGAATTTGACTAATAGCGGTTGGCAACGGCGTGAAAAGGCCGATAAGAGAGCGGGGAAGATTTTTATACAAAATCTCGTTTGCTGTATCCCCCTGTCCTTTTGTTGCGAAAAGCGTGGGACCGAGAACAATGGAATTTCCATTTTGTGTGCGCGTTCTCTTTCGCTTCACCAAGCTTTCAATATTTTTCTTCTTTTCGGTCAATCTCGTTTTTGCCCACTCAATCTTTTTTTTTTCCTCCCAACCGATATACATATATTTTTTTCGTTTTCCACATTTCAATTTTTAGATATTTTAAATGGTAATTACGTGAATTGATGTCCTTTTTAAAAGAAGTCATCAATCAGGGATTCTTCTCTCTCTCTCATTTTTTCTCGAGTTCTTATCCACATACAAAGCGCATTGCTCAGATCATGCTTGCATGCTTCAGAATACAAATTTAAACCGCACCATGTAATCTGATTTGTATCTACCTTTCTGCAGTTTTCATAAACTATAAATCATAGTTTCGTAAATTTTAATACCATTCAAATACATCTTCAAATTTTACATAAGTATTTCCTATATAATGTTTTCTGTATAATCATTGTAATTTAAAATATTAATATACATGTAATTAATTGGGATCAAAGACCTTCAATTACTAATTTCTACTGATCACCAAACACCTAATCATTAAATATTCATGAATAACAATTTATTTCAAAACTATATTTCTCTAAGTAGACAAAAGATGTTGCATTTTTAACTAAGCACAATACTGATAATTCAAAAATTATTTCTTAGACTTAAGTTCGTACTATACTAATAAATATTCGTATTATGCATGTATTAATTTGCATTTGCACAATCGGCTTTTAAAAGCTGACTATAGGATTTTGGGAAATCTACTAATTTTAAGCAATAATTATTTAAGGAATAAACGCCATCCAATAAAATAAAATACCAAAAAAAAAAAAAAGCAAATTTATTGATAATTGATTTATGAATAGATAATTTCCTCATTTATGCGTTGATAATCTTTTATGAAAATCCAGCTGTGTAATATAATTTCTATAATATAATTTCTAATATAATTTCTATAATTTCTAAAACCAATTAATAAATTTTATAAAATTAAATAATCGAATAAAAGCATATTGCTTTAAGTGAACTAAACATCACTGAGTTTCTGTGGAAATACATTTGTGCAAATGCATAATTTTCACTCATATTAAAGGACTAGTTCAATATTTTGCTAGGATGTGCCTCAAACCTTAAAAATATAAATAAATGTTTCCATCAAATTTTAAAGTTTTAAATCTTTTATATTCCAAAAACAGCATAATTAGAAAAAATCTTGAATAATTCTTAAGCTTTAAAAATTTCTTAATGATTTGGAAATTAACTTAGCTTTCAAAAACCTTTAATTTATTTTATAGCATAGTTTAAATTCCAATAAATAAATAAAAAGATAATCATTTTTTTTATAATTTAAAATTAAATTTACTTTTTTCATTTGGAGATAATATAATTGTAAACTTAGAGGCGGTATTTTTTTGTTGTATCGTTTAAAAATCTTTATATCTAAACTAAAACTACAAACTATATAAGATGATATTTTTAAGAAACTGGGAAAAATTCCAATTAAAAGATAAGAGAAAAGTGACACATTTCGCTTTTTAATTTGATGACAGTATACTAATGAAAATTGAAATATCTATCCTTTTATTAAAAATTAGATCGCATTTTTATAGACTGTATCCCAGAATTTAGCAATCATGGCATATGGTCAATAGAAACCACAACATTATCGTGAAGACAAGACTAGCAAGAAATAGAGATTTTTGAAGATACGTATACATCTATAAAAGCTCTTGCATTATTTTTAAGTTGTAAATTTGGGTAACAAGCTTCAAATAACTTAGTTCAGATAACACAATCATTTAAAAAAATCCTATTTATATAAAGAAATGTGGCATTAGTAATCCCGCCTCTTTACAGCTGTTAGAAAACGAGAGAAAACCAAACTTTGGAGCACATTAGGAAGGGAAGAGTTAAAAAAAGGGAGGATAAAAAAATAATAAAGAGGCTCTTGTGGAATAATTGAGTTCTTTTCTCGCTTGATTTTTTTCTTTTTCTTTTTACTCTTCATCATCATTCCTTCTTTATCATTCTCTACAAGCAGAAGAGGAAGCGTAACCAATTTTCTACCACCTCAACAGGCCATCTTCAAATCTGTTCCCGCTCTTCCCTTTGACGAGTGAAGAAAAGCGCATTTTAGTGCCCCCCTCAGTGTGAAAAGAGCAACATAAATGTTCTCCATCGCCCCCGCTTCCACCCCTTAAAAACAAGCTCACTTAAGAGAGTGTGTCTTTATTTCTTCGTTTCTTTCAACCTTTTTCTTTTATTTAAAAGAAGAAGGGAGAGAGGAAAAAAAAAAGCAAGACGAATGATCTTAGAAGGATGTGTTTCTTCCTCATCTATCTCCAGTTAATTCGGACAAAGATGGGGTGCTTCAATCACAAAGGGAAGGCCGTTTAGTAGAGAGATGCGGGGGTTAAATCTTTTCATTCTTCTACTTCTGACACTTACTGTTTGTGTTTGAAGCGGGAAAATTGGCTATTGAGTGGTTGGTATACAATTTTTTTTTACTTTGCATTCTTATGACTTCTCATGAGTTGAAAGTACTATAGATATCTTCATTGATTTGGAAATTTGAGCTTTTTCTAAATAGGCCACAAACTATAAGAAAATTTGCTTCCTTATTCACATTAATATTCCAAAACGCCATCTTTTTTAGAATTTTTTTTTATTTCAGGAAAGAATGGAAATATATTTGAATAAGATAATTTGTGCCCAACCAAATCGCCAGTGCATTTCTCAATTGAAAAGAAATTTGCATATAAAATAAAAGGGTTTTTTTATATTTACGTAAATTTTTATGTAGTGATTGTTTCCATTTTTCTGTTTATTATTATTGTATTTTTACACCGCTTCATAATAAATTTTTTTCAGAAGTGATGAAATGCATTAAAGGAAACATCATGTTAAATTAATTAGACTTTATTTTTTGAAAAAAAAGATGCTCATATTAAAATTCAAAAATTCGTATAAATATTTCATAAAATTTTATAAATCATACATTTTTACATAAGTATATAATTCTTTATTTTCATGTAGTTAAAAACTGGAAGTAATATACTTAAGACCGCAAAAAATAATTTATGAATTATTTAATGCCTGAACATTTTTCAAGTTTTTGCAAAAAAAAAAAATAAATAAATAAAAATAAATAAAATAAAATAAAAAATAAAAAATAAATTAGAGCAATGTTAGAAGAGATGATGAAATAAAGAGTATTCTATCCATGAAATAGAACTTCATATACATAAATGTGTGTATATATATATATTTGTCATAAAAGACACCGTTTTATTTTTTTATTTACCTTATAAGACAAATTGTTGTTTTGAAAAGTTTTTGGTGTATTACATACTTCAAAAACTTGTTGTTTCTACTTTTGTATCAGGGTAATAGTTAAGTCTTTCCGGGTATTTTTCTTGAGTTCACCACAGAATTTTAAAACAAAAATTTTGAATATTGCTTACTAGTTCTAAAAATGTAAAAAAATTTCTTTTTATGATCTAGTTTTGTGTAATAAAAAAAAGCATATTGTTTTTTAATTTTACAAATCAAATTACTTAATTAAAATATAAAAAAAATTGACGAGCGTATTTTCAACGGATTAGGATCGTTTTGCTGCTATTTTTGATTTTGAATAATTATTGAAATTGTATACTGTGTAAGTTACAACAAGAAACTGTTAGATAGCCCCTATTTTTTCCACATTCAGTTATTCGTAGATAAGAAATTGAGACAGACATGAAACACCTAATTTGGCAATTTCTTTTCTTGACAACTTTCTTATAATAGGAATATACTCAATAATTTGAATATTTTGAGATTAATGAGTGATTATTTTTCTTAACAATTTCGCAAATTATTTTGCATAGTTAATCTTTTACTAAATACTCTTTGCTATTGTCTAAAAAAAGTAAAGATAATCAAATCTTATAAACATTTAGATTAAATCTAAAAAAGCTGAGAATATTTAAGTCGTTTTTCAAGATTCAGTTTCAATGGATTACAAAATGTTGAATAACTGAACAAAATTAAACTATGATGGTTTTAAAATATTTATTGATGCGATTTACTTACTTTATCTGAAATTCACATAGGTCTTGAAGAATAAGTATGTTTGCTCTTGAATTTGCTTCAAAGAAATGAATATAGATGAAGACACAAAGAAAATACAGTTAAAAAAAATTGTTCTTAATAGCTTCCGTAGAATATTTCAAGACATTTTCCGTAAAGAATTCTAACTCGTATTATTCTTACTTTTTTTTTCGTTCTCCCAAAGCAACAATCTAAATTTACCCAGTCACCAACACAAGCGCGCCAGCAGACGATATCTTTGGATATCGTTCCTTTGCCAAGAAAAAGCTCCCAGAATCGTATGCTTGTGCCGTGATACAAACCCGGTCTACCGAAGTAAGAATCACTGGAGCAGACAAACGGGGTGGAATCAATCAGTCATATTCAGTGGCGTGCTGGCTCAGTGGCGTCTTTTTCTGAGGCAACCCCCGTCTCCCCTTTTAACACCGGGATTCTCAGCCTCTTCCGATCCCCCACCCCTGTCATCCTCCCGCTACTCTGTTGCATCGGCAGCCGCAAAAAGTTTGTTTGAATAAAACCCTTTCTGCTCTTTAAAGCATGAAATCTCATGCATTGGACTTCTTGGCTCCTAGGTCTTTTTTTTTTCTTTCTGCTCATCCCCTTCATCTCACTGCAACCGTAGAACTCTCTCGATTCATTTCTTACCATCTCCATATGAAGATAGATTTCATTTTGACCTCATATTTCTATGAAGTCTAAATTTCTCCTCCCCCCTTCCTCTTAATATTATTCTTTCCCTTCTACGCAGTTTGAACTCCTTAGTTCAAACTACGCAGCCGATTTCCTGTCCTTTGATCTGCTATTCATTGATTGGGCAGACGAGGCCAATTTTTTTTTTTATTCCTTTAACTCATGGCGTTATAAAATTATACTTCTTTCCCAAATTCTTTACAATTCAGAATCAAAGAAATTTAGTTTATCATGTTATCCTTCATAAACCCAAACACACATAAACGGCTTATATGACATCAAATAATAACCAATCATGTATTGAGCTTTCCAATTCTTTTGGATCAGGTATGGTTCTCTATTCAGATTCTTCAAATATAAAATAGTCTTGTTCTTGAATTTTGAATAATAGATCTAGAGTATGTTTTGAAATTGGAATGCAAAAAAAAAATTACAAAATGTTTAAGATGCGAATGAAGTAATTTTTTAGACACAATCATTCAAAACTTGAAGTATAGGATGGTTTATAGTCACATAAATAATTTTCAAAAGTTTATTTATTTAAACATTTCAAATCCATTTAAAAAACAAGTAACCATCCCAATATTTTAGATTCTTTAATAAACAACCAAATATTATGATATGTAACAATGCATATTTTTACAATAAAGCTTTCAAGAAGCTGCTCAAATTTTTGTTTGGTCTTTTTAGTAAATAGAAGGCGTTTTTTTCAATTCATTTTAATAAAAATTATACGGTATATGATTACTTCTTTTCTATCCCACCCCCGTCTTCAGTATTGTAAGTATAGATACTGAAGGCAATATTTTTCAAAATAATAAAATGCAATATCTTACGATTAAATTCAGGTTTTGTAAAAAAATACATAACAGTATTTAAATCGCTAAATTGATTTGAACGTTCACACGATTATTCGATATATAAATTCTAGAAATGACTTTGCTACTGTAATATTTTTATCATATTTTTTTTATTTTACAATATTTCATCAATAAAATAATTTTTGAAGCACATATATTATTATCTTCTCTAACAGTGACCTTAATTTTGTGTGTGTGTTCACAAAAATATTGCCACACACAATTTAATATCTGACACTGAAAAGATAAATTATTTCTGAATAGCTGGAAAGAAATTTTAAGAAAATAACAAAAATTACTGTCTGCTGAGGATTTTTTTAAAAATGAAAATTTTCTCCCAATGTAATTTACTGTTAAATTGAAATGTTTCTTTTTTGCATTTGATTATAATAGGTATTTCTTTAGACGCAATCATTCAAAACTTCAAAACTTGAAGTATAGGATGGTTTATAGTCACATAAATAATTTTCAAAAGTTTATTTACTTAAACATTTCAAATCCATTTAAAAAACAATTTTACTTTTCATTCCTTCATACAACGATTATTTTTTACATAAATCATTTTATTCATTGTCTAAATTATTAAAAGATAATTCAAATAAAATATAAATGGTGTATTAAATTTAAATAAATTCCTTGTCTATAGTAAATACTGCAGTAAAGTGAACTATAATCTTAGTAATATACATTAGAAACCTTAAATATAAAAAATGTGAATTTGGAAAGGGAACTATAAATTTCCTAATTCACATTTTTATAGGTATTGGAATAGAAAATATTTTAGAATACAACCTTATTCCTGTTCCTGTTGGAAAGATTTAATGACAATTTTAATGGTAATTCAATCAAAATCATTTTGATAGAATAAAGAAATTTATTAATTTGGCATTTGAAAATTCTAAATTGTTTTCAAATCAAGAAACAAGATTCTTAAATCTTTAATATCCATCAAGTGCGAGAATTACAATTAAAAGCAAAATACAGCACACTTATTAAATTAACTTTATATAATTTCTCATTTAAAACAAGTGAACCATGAAATGGGGGAAAATTACAGGAAAGCGACTTTTCAAAACTGAGTAAATTTAGTAAACAATGAAATGTGAAATTTTCAATCAAAATGAACCATAAATTATTAACTTAATTAAAAAAGTCTTTTTGAAGCATACTGTTTCATCCAGACTTAAAAAAAATTTTTTTTTATCAAAGATGTGGCTATTTTATGTAAGAAATAAACTTACAAAAAAAATAGAAATAGATTGGATTTGTGTTCGGAACTCTTTTAGGAAATTTAGAATTGAATTGTTTAACAATTTTAAATGGTAGATATACAGATACAACAGTTTATTGGCCTCATTGTGGTGAAAAAACCTAAAATTTACAGGTGACCTTAAGGAGAAACATACTAATTAAAATATCAGTTTCCATTTTTAAGAGAAAGTCGCATTAGATTTCATTGGTATTCACCTTAAAAATTATTAAAAACTTAACTATTTTAATTGTTAAGTTTCGATTCTGAATGAAATCGATTCATGGAAATAGTAAATGGATTAGAATTTTACATTTTCGTGTATATTTTCATCTGGATTAGTAATACTCAATGATACTTGGATCCACACATTTTTAACATAAGCTGCAGAAATGTTCAAATGTACAAATCACAAAGTACTACATTTTAAGCACACAATTTTATAACTTTCAGACATCATTTCATCAGAGATCATCAAAATAAGTTGTCTGAAATGAGATTTATCTTATTTCAGACAACTTATTTTTCATACAAAAATTTGACTTTGTGAATAAAGCTATGAGGGATTTAGAAAAAAAAAACTCAACATTTTAATGAATACGACTTAAAAATTGATAGGTTCAAATTAATTTTTTGATATTTTTGGCATGGTTAAAATTTTCCTAGACCATCATTAAGCTTATTTTAATATAAATGGTAAATTATTTTTATTTCCTTTATATGTAAACAAGTCAAGTAATTAATATTTTTCTGGAATATACGCAAGAAAACAGTTTTAAAATCGATTTTTATGAAAAAATAAAAAAATCTGAGTTAATGAATATATGAGGTAAAAGCATACTGGCTATATAGCAGACTTTTATAATTTTTCATTCCTTTTTAGCGAAGAGGTTTCTGAAAATATAAGATATTGAAAAAAAAAAGTTTTCGTAAAATGTTATAATTCACAAAGAAAATAAATATTTACTTATTAATATATATGTATATAAAAATATCCTGAAAATAATACTCCCTTTATTTATTGAAAAAATACAATTTCAATTTGATCTGCACTTTTATTAGTATTTATCTAACACACCTTTATTTACTTTAAGAGTTTTATTTTAAAATTTACCTTTTTTACGGTTATAGAATGGAATACCGAAATCTAGAATAAGCAAACGTGGACTCCACAAAATAAAGAGCATTTTGTAACTTAACTGAGTCTTTTAATTTCATTTTAACAAAATACTTATATGTCGTTCATTATAATTATAATTCATTGATTTCTGATTTCAGTTTTTAAAAACATTAAAAGCAGCATCGGAATTAATATTCATTAATGTGCATTTAAATGTTTCTAAATCATAATTCTTGTAAAGTAATTAATTTTAAACTCTTCACGCATAACACAGAATTCCTTCGTTGTCAACCACTGAAGAAACGAGCACGAAGAAAACGAATCATTTCTGATTCACCCTTAAATAACTTTTCTCAACAAGTCAAACTGAAGACAGAAAACAAGAAAAGCGAGGAATTATTCATACAAAGCCATAATCAATGAGCGGTTCTTAATGTGATCTTTTTGAACCCTTACGCTAACAGGTTAAAAATGGTTTCTGTCACAGATTCTCCAAGGAGGGTGTAAAAAGTAAATATTCCGAGTTCGATTTCCGCTACAAATAAACCATAAACAGTTCTCAACCTTCTTCAGACTCCATTGAATGAAATGGTTATTACCATCCTATTTTAATACTACGATTCATTGACAAAATCAATCAGCAGGAAAACATGGCAGATGCCATTTCGATTTCCGTTAACATAAGCCAATAACCTGCCAGAAACGCAAATACGTGACAGCATTTGTATTGCCAGATATACATACTCGTTATTGGAAGTCGTCTGCGAGATCATTTTTTTTTCTCTATTCATAAGAATTTGTGTTTGAAGGGAATCGGAAATAAATTTTGAGATTTCGAGACAAACCTTTTGTTGCATGTCGTAATTTTGTAACAGATATATTCCACCTTATACTAAGATGTTCAATTGAGCTTGATTTAGTGCTATGCAATCAAAATGATTCTAAATAAGTACATTTAAATTTAGTGCAAATTAATTGAAAATTTTTGGGTGATAAGTACATCCAATTTTTTTAACTTTTCAAAGATTGGAAAAATTTTCATTAAATTTTTTAGCTATTTATCATAAGACAGATGAGTATGAGTTGCTCGTTAAACTTATATGACGCATTTTACGCAAAGTGCATTATAAAAAATTATTGTTAAATAAGATAACAGTAATAACAGCAATAATAGTTTTTGGTAAACTACTATCTAAACTTCATACAAATGTGTAAATTTCATAAAAGTTAGATTTTTTTCTACCAGAAATTCATAGCATATAATAAATTTTTATTTCTGATGAAAATTCAGTTTTCTCTTGTATTTTCTAATAACATAAAACAATGAAGTTTATGAAAGCTATTTATAATTATGAATTATTTGTTAATAAATAAATAAATATAAATAATAGCGAAAACAAAAATCTCTTATATTTCTTTAACAAATATTTATATCTATATTTTTCTAAGTAGAATATATTTTCACAGAATTTGCTTTGCAAATCTATTATTTTTTCACACAAGTTTCTTAAATAAATGTAATGAAAATTTTAATGAATTTAATTCTTTTACATTAAAAAGTTTCATATCTATTACTATTTCATCTTACTCGTTTTGGATTTATTTTTTATGATAAATTATGATAGCAAATAAAATTTACTTCATAATAATGACAAAATACTTTTATAATATACTAGAAATATTTGTCTTATAATTCCTTTCTTTCTAAATGGATTTTAGAAAAGCAAATTTACAGAACAGAAACTTTCTTTTCTGTCTCATAACAAAGCTATTTTATTTTTATTTTTTTATAATTACGTTGATTTTATAAGTATATAACACATTAACCAGATTTAGTTCCATAAAAATGATTTTTCTTATGCAATATAAAAAATTACCTAGTCATATTGCTAAAGATGATTAAGTTGGTAACCCTGCTACTGTAAAACCATAACCATAAAATGATTATTTTAGGCTCATATTAGGTTTATATCTGAATTGAAGGAGTATCCTATTAATAAAATGCAACTCGCCAAATTGTAGTAAAGATTTCAACATATTGACAAAACACATTAGTACGAATAAACACATTATATTCGATTTAACTTTCTTATTAAATTAAATATCACATATTTCATATGAAGTTATGATTTAAATGAGGATTCTGTTTATACAATACTTATAAAAATCTTCTTCTATTTTATGGTATTTTCTTTGTACAAGAATGGCTAACTTTATGATGTTTTAAAGAAAGGTGTTCTTCAATTTTATTATCACATAAATAAAACTAAATAACTAAAATTTTAAACTCCTAATATTAAAAAAGTATGCCATCAGATAATTAATCAACGCGATTATTAATAATATATATTTTAATTTTCCTAACTCTGCCATTTTTACAATAATAAGAAATTGATATAACATTTTTCCTTTCCTTAAAAATACCGATACTAAAAATAATAATTAATATAATTTAACAAAAAAGCTAATATATGATATACAGGGTAATCTTTTTTAAAGTGACAGTGTTTGGAGAACCAGTAGCGCGATCTAATAGCCGAAATGGTGCCAAACTTGGTAATTAGACTAATCAAGACACGATAATAAAAATTCCGTAAAAACATTTTAGTTCCAGAAATCGCCGTTAGGGCATTTTGTGGCGCTTTACACTGTATAAAATGTGAAGAAAACAAAATGCTAACACATACAGCTACGTACAGTTAAATTATAAATGTTTATTTACTACATTAACTTCCCCGGTGAGGAATTAGACCACATTCCCCGTTCTCAAAAATAACACCGTGCATTCTGTGCACAACGTTCTCCACAGCCGTGCATAACATCACGAGGAATATTCCGCACTGTCTTTGTTATGTTGTCCATTAGAATAGACAAATTTGATACTCCACCTACATAAACGCACGATCGGTAACGTGAGAGGCATGGCCACTGAAGCTCGCTTACTTCAGCTGAGATTATTTGTCGGTGCTGTCTACAACTTGCTTTTATAGACCCTATTACTGGCGCTCTCATTGCACAACAATTTAATTTTCCTATGATACCCGTGTTTTACGCTAATTCTCATTATTGTAAGCTATAGCAGCGCCACAAAATACCCTAGCGGTTACATTTGGAACTAAATATTTCTTACGGAATTCTTTTTCCATGTCTTGATCAGTCTAAATACCAAGTTTGGTGTCATTTCGGCTATTAGATTGCGCTACAGGTCGCTCTAAACACTGTCACTTTAACAAACATCCCCCCTGTACTTTATATTTGAAATAAACCAATCAATTAACAATTTATAGTTAAAAATGAGAGTTTAGTTATTGTTTTTTTAATTATAATTAATTTAAATATATCATCGCTTAATAAAATGTTTTTATTTAAATCTTATATTTATTGATTGGTGACCGGATAAATGTCTTCAGATCAGAGTGATTTCAAAATACAAAAATTTTAATGAAAAAAAAATACATACCGGAATATTCACATGCCTGATTCCAAAACCGGTGGACAGCTTTGGAAAAAGATATTTAACAAGATGTAAGTTTCTGTTTTTCAGTTTAAATTTTTTTAAAAGCAAATCATGCTCATTACATTAAACTCACATCTTTAAAAATTAAAAATATATATATATAGGGAATAAAGACATGCATCTACTACATCATAAACAAATCATTTTTTTACTAGCCGGGTTAACAGGGAAGGTAACAGCATAAACATGTGTAGGTGCACTTCAACTAGGAAATGATTCATAATTTAAAAACCTAAGTTTCAATATATTATTGCAATTATTCCTAAATTTTATAACAAGCATTAATTATCCTTATTAACTATGTTGGTATTTACGAAAAAAATCCATATAATATTATTAAATTGCTTTGAACTAGAAATTAAGCCTTATTCATTAAGTATTTCTAGATAAATTCATTTTATGTTTGGATCTAAAAAATTTTAGAATTTGACCAATGATTTAAATAGCCTGAAAACAATGGTTCCATTTAATGAAGATTCTTCTTATTAATATCAAATAAAGAAAAAAAAATTTTGTTCTTATATTAGCTTCAATTAGTTCTAATTAGTTATAAAGGAATCCTGTTTTTTTTAATTTTTCAGAAAACACTTGAAAACATGTCATATCCAGAAAATAGAAAATAATTCTAATATACATAACGCAAGATAATGTGTATTCAAACAAGTCTTGTAGATATAAAACTAAGCCAAATGAATTCTGATAAGCGTTCACACATTTTTAGATTATTTTAGTATCTTAAATACATATTTTGTGATTATTTTATTGAAAATTTAACTGCGTAAAAGTAATAAAACTCTTTTTAATGGACATTTAAGGGATATACATGTATATAAATGCCATGCATATACAATAAAACTTAATTATACTAATAAATTATTCGAATAAAATTGACTTTTGATATCAAACTTTGATAAGTTAATGTTTCATTTAATTATTCATAAGTTGATTAAATCTAAAAAAATGCTGTATTTTTTCTTTCTTTTGAGAATTTTACACGTGTAAAATTTGAATAAATTAAAACATTTTAGATTAAAATAACATTGTTCAATATTATTTTTAAAAATATTTTTAAATTCAATTAATATTCTCACAATTTACTCCTTAACGACAAATTAACCTCTGAATAGCTTTTAAAATTATTATTTCAGTTAAAATCCTATTTTATTTTCGAGATTTTTTACTATAAAATTTAAGATGGCAAAAAGTTTGCTGTTATTTTTTGACATTTTAAATTATATCTGTAAGTGATTCCGTCTTTAAATATTAACGTGAAATATCATTTACATGTAGAATATGTTTGTGTTAGTTTTATTCTGTGTATTCAAAATTTAGTGTTAAATTAATTTAGAATTTTTATCATAATACTAAATTTAGTATATCCCAATAACTCACTTCTCAAGAAATTTACTTAATTTATATCTTTTCATTTTAAATGACTTCAGATTCTTGATATTTTATTTTCATAAGAAACACTAAAAAAAACTTGTAATAAAACAAATATAATTATATAAAAATTAAAAATTTGATATCAAATATAAGAAAACATATTATTAACATTATAACGATGGTAATATTTATATAAATTTACGGTTTCTATGCATCAGAAAATTGTTTAAATTACCTACTGTGAGCATACGCTGCTGATATTATGTTAAGTTTTTGTTTCTAAATAATAAATATATTTTAATAACTTAAGTTTTAAAACATAATTTAAATACTTTGAAATTAGAAAATAGAGTTATGGGAAACAGCGAAATATTTTGTTTTTTTATTTTGATGGACTATAAAAGTCTTTTAATGATGAAATATAGCGATGACACAACGAACTTGTTAATTTTCTTGATGGAATAACTTTGAAAAGAGATATTTACTCAAAAAAATCCTCCATGGCAGATGTTTTAATAGAGTTAAAATTTTCAAATGATTAGCAGTAAATTTTGTTTAATTCTTGTTTGTAACGGTTATAATTACAGCTACCTTCCCTGTTTATGTGGGTAGATGGCTTTAGGCGCAACTAGTGAATTTCCCAGATAGACACTTGAGATCACTTAAGCTATTGAAGTGGTTTTGTTCGTTGCTTCTTTCTTTGTGTAGCTGTTTTGTGAAATTATATGTAATGTGCTGTTATTGTTATATATTGTGATGTGAAATTTTAATAATATTAATAAATATATGTTCCTGAAAGCTTTGCTATTCTTATTTATAGTTATATTTGGAATCATGTGCTTGTATATTAACAAAAAAAAAAAAAAAAAAAATAGAAGTTGGTGTGAATTCAAAAGTTTCCCAAACGAAAAGCAATTGTTATTTATTTTCATTTTCCTTTATTTATTAATAAGAATTTCAAAAAAAAAAAATGCAATTTTTCTCATATTTAGGCATTGAATATCCGCCAATAATTCAACGCCTAGGGAAAAAATCTATGTTTTATTAACCAAAAGCAATTACACTAAATGGTTATGGAAAATTGGATAAAAACATGTAGAGTTCAATGTTTCCAATGAAGAATAAGTTTATGTTAATACCAAGAATATGTATGTTTAGGAATTTTTTTCATTACAATAAATTTAAAATATGTTTTAAAATACCCAACAGATATTTTTCTATAGGTTAATTCACGATGATTATATCAGCAAAATAACTACGCGAAATTTATGAATATGACCATGTTTGGCTCAAAATTGTATTTTAAATTCCATTACTTCTAAACAATGCGAAGAAATACAATAACACGATTTTAGTGTCATCAATGATAACTTCAATTTAAACATTCCTTTTCTTCAGAAAGGTCTATTTACTACTTTCCTCTGTATGGGGGGGGGGATAACTTACCCAGGTGAAGCCGAGGAAGAAAAAGATTCCTGTGAAAATCCTTTTAATTAAAAAACCATTTGCCTAAGACAAGGGTCAAGGGGAAAAAGAGGTAATTGCGTAGTGCGGGGGCAGCTATGGAAGCAGTCGGCAATCAGTCTCGGTGAGCATTCATCATCACAAACCTATAATCCAGCCGACGCTTACTGACACGCTTCTTCGGAAATTGTAGATGACTGAGTGGATCCCAGCTTCCACCCCCGCACACAGAGCCATTCCGCTGGAAAAGACCCCCTTTGCGCCCTTCTTGCTTAATGACCACCTTCTTTCCAAGACCGTGTTTGCATTGCCGGTCGTCTGGCAATGAGAAACTTTTCCCGTTTTAAGTGACTGCCCCGGATGGGGAGGGATGAAAAAAAAGATGGGTGAGAGAGAGATGGGGAAAAAAATCTTCCCAACGTATTCTCATAGAAAGTAAAAAAAAATTGCGAGGAAATCGGAGATGCCTAGGATGAAGAAGAAAAATATTTCTTTCTCTCGCTTTTTTTTTTTGCACTCCCTTTCCGGCTTGTGTGTTTGAGTATTTGCACGTTTTTCTTTGTGAAAGTGAGTTAGTTCAGTTGTTGGAGTGAGAGGAGAGTGGGTATTAGATTTACTCGGTTACAGTGATAATTTATTCACTACGAGAATCTTTGCGCCAAAATTACTTTTTAATTTTCGGAATTATTTATTCCTAGGATTGTTTGAATTTTCCTCCTTTTTCTGGTTTGTGTTTAAATACATGGATTTATTAGTTGTCTGCTATTTCCTTGTATTATAATATTAATTAGTGGCTTTAAAGATTTGTTCCCGACAAATTATTTAAAAGAAATTGAGAGATAAGGATTTTATTTTAATTGTTAATGTTGTTGAAACTGTTTGGTTTCTGGAATTTCATTTTATGGTAAGAGTTACAGATATGGAGAAACTCAATAAGAGTGATTATATATAAATAAATTTTAACAAATTCTATATTTTAATATATTCGCGTAAATTTAACCCTATATTGTTGGGCATTGAAATATGAGTTCTTATGGATTCACATTAATATTTTACACACTAATATCATTTTCATTCTTTTATGATTATTCTTTAATATTCTTGTACATCCTTTATCATGAAGAAATTATTTTGTACTGAAACCGAATAAAAATATTTAATCAATATGTGATTATTTTAACGCGGCAAAGGTCTTAGCAGAAAAATTAACATTAAAAAATGTACAAATTCCTTGTAATAATTTCGGATATTCAAAAGACAACCATAAAAGGTTTATTTTTTCTTGCTAGTGCTTTGGTAGTTTAAACAAAATCATTCAAGTTAAAATATATTGCGATGATATATATATTTCAATTTATTTCTATTGAAATGTAGTTAGAAACTGTTTAATGTTTTAATATAATAATTAAATTTAAGTTATTATTTGGTAAAAAATGAGATATCCTTATTAGTATTAAATTGCTAAGAATATAAAGTTTTCCTTTTTAGTTTTATTCATAAGAGCAATTTTATATCAAAAATGTTATTGCTTAAAATGTTTACTGTCCTTCAATTGACGTGTGATAATCATTTCATTTAAAATAATTTCACGTATTTTTTAACCAAAGTACATAAAAACATTCCATTTGGTCCTAACTGTAATTATGTTTAGAAAATTATTTAAATATCGATTTTATTTACTTTCGTATTCTATCTTAATCAAAATTTAGAACAACAAATATTCGAATTTACATACTCAAAAAAGGATTCTGCTTTAAATCGATAATTTGAATTACAACACAGTGAATAACTTTTATATAAAATATAAAAAAGTACCAAATAAAAATTCATTGGTCATTGTTAACATGTGAGTCAAAATAGTTGATAAATTTTCTCCTACACAAAAAATAAAAAGTCCTCATTTCCAAAGATAAACTTCATAATAATCACTGATTTAATAAGAATACTATTATAGTTTATGTCACACATCCGTTATCCATTTTGAATAAATATGGGAATTTACAGTCAGAAGTACAATAATTTTTGTGACTCTCATGGTTGAAAAAATTTTCCGTTTTTAAAATATAATGTATTGTACTTAAAAATTTCTTTTATGAAACACTTAGAATCACATTGATTAACTGCTTCAATCCTTCTTACGTTGTTTCATTAACATTTACATAAAATGTAAAGTAATAATGTAAAGTAATAATTAACACTTACATAAAATGTAATGTAAGATTTTAACATTACTTAAAACTGTTGTTTAATTATTTGATTTATATTTACAGTTTTTATAAATAAAGTTTAAAAAAATTCAAATATTAGCACTAAATTAAAAGGATATTTGATTATTTTACAAGATAAAATTAGGAACACATGTTCTTTTGTGTGGTGTGTACGTTAATTTTTTGAATAGAATTTCATTGGTTTCTAAAAATGTTGCTAGAAAACAATTCTTTATGAGAACAGAAAGCTCTGAAAATATTTTAAGAGCTTTTTCTTTTTATAACAAAGCCAGGGTGGTGTTTAGTAGTTGCAAAGCCTTAAAGCCTCGTTTACCCTGATATATATTTCATAAACATATAAAATCCGGGACTCGATTTTATTGCCAAATTTAGAAATAATTTAGAAAAAATAAAGAAAGCAAAACTGCCATAGAAAATTTTCTTTCTGAAGAGAAATCTTCGAAGGACTCCCCTTTCAAAAGTTGTTGTTCTCTTTTTCTTATTTCTTCTCTTTTTTTTCTTCTCGTCCATTTTTCTTATTGGTAGGAAGTCTTGACCCTCATGGACCGCCAAACAGAAGTACCTAACGATCCCTCCTCTCAAAGTCCGAATCGATGATTTCGTATAAGCAAAATATCGATTTTCAATGAAATACAAAAAAGGGAAGTGCAAGAACAAGCCAGGGTCTTAAAAACTGCCATGGCCTTTGCCATAGCAAACAAGTATCCGGGGCAGATGGAGGTATGAGGAAGTGGGGTGCTGTTTGCCTCGGCAATTGCCGATTCCCTTGCTCAATTTAACTTTTGAAAATGCGAAATGAAACGCGATAATACGATTGATGTTGTTTTTTTTTTATTCTTCTTAGTAGCGAGACAAACAAGTAGGCTTAACTGATACAAGACACTCAACGTCGTTATGTAGCAGACGATTATTACTAAGCACAATCAACCTTCGGTTACAGTTTACTTTTACTTGTTGAGGCGTTTCACTCGTCTTCGATTATCTTTTTCTGATACTGAGCTTTAAATCTTTAAACAGAAAGGATTGCTTAGCTTATGAAGCATGAAACTTCAGTTGCTGTTGCTATACTTAAGTAGACATGTTTTCATTTGCCAGCAATATTACTTAAGTTTCCAATTGAATTTTTTTTTGTCCTATTTTTATCGGACATTTAAACTGTCATGAAACAAAGTTGATTAATTTATGGTTTAGTTTTCAGATTCATGAAATTTTTAATATTGTGACTAACTTTTATATATTTTTAATTTTGAAGAAATAGTTTAAAATACTACTGATATAACATACCGGATTTAATAAAGAAATCACCAAAGCATTTGTAGTGTATTTTGATATTATAAACTTTGTCGGTTTCGCAGTTAATAGGCTTCATTTTTGTCAAATATACCCATTGGAAATTTAACTTAGCAATTGAACAATATGTGTGCTTTAAATATGACATCCTATACAATAAACACTCAATATTTCAACTTCACATTTTCTTGGCTTTCGGTTTGTCTCGCTGGTCATTGTGTACTCACAAACTAACGCTAAGTAGTTAATAGTATTCTCTTTAAATCTCTTTTTATTCATCTCGATGGTCAGAATCTCCTTAAATTTTTTTTGATTAAAATAGTCAGTTATCCTTTTTTTAAATTTTCTTGTAAAATATTTGTTAGTTATACTTATTTAATATTGAATTTTGACAAAATCCTCGTTCTTTTTTCAATATTTTGGAAAGAATTTGGGAAAGATTTGACGAAGAAAAATATAATATTTGTAGCTAATTATGTATAAAATAAAGACAATGGCAATTTTATTGTATCAGTCATTCATCAATTATCAGTACAGAAAATGTGTCAGAGAGTGACTGAAGAAAAATCGGCCATTTTGTAATAAAGAAGAAAACTAAGCAGTTTGAAACTATTTATATACCGTGTAATATTTTCTAAATAAATATAGCAAAATAGATATCGTAATAACATTTTTCTATCAAATTACTGAAATTTTTTTTTCTTATTTACACAGAAAAATCAGTAAATCTATAAAAACACAAACTCCTATTATTTTGATTTATTTAGGGTGATTTTTTTAATATTTTGATTTTATTTTTTGTTAAATTTTTTGATTAAAATTTTTATTTTTCAAATTCTGATACACACATTAATACATTTTTGGTTTTCGGGTAGTTTTGAAAGTAGACTGAATCGGGAATTATTTTAAATAAATAGAACAGTGAATAGAATAAAAAAGTTTTAATAAATTGAAAAGGTAAATTAAAGAATATAAGATAATATTGAAAATATCTTTAAGCGAAAAATATTTTCTAAAGAGTTAAATAGATTAAAACACTAAAAACTCTCTCTGATCTAGTTATCCTATCCTATATAAGAAATGTTGTTAATCAAATATTTTTCACCAGCTTTATCAGTTATGTTAGTCGGTTAGTTTTCAGGAACATCATTTTTAATAAATTGCAACGAAAGGTAACAAAAATGATCATTATGTTATATAAAAAATGTAAATATGGAATTAAAATTTTTTAAATTCTGTAATTGACGGATTTTTATAAAAATATAAGCAACTTATATTCTTCTTATTTTAAAAAAATTACATAACATTTATTTTGCCGCTTTAAGAAATTACATAATATTTTTAAATCTCTCCGATTATTTAATAAATTAATAAACTGTTATTAAAACATAGATATTAAATTTAACAATGCAATGATAAAATTTATAAAAATTCTTAATTTACGTACCAACCAAAGATAAGGTTATTAATTGAAAAAAATTACGTAATTAATTAATTGAATGTATTTGATATTTTTTTAACGAATTCTATTGGTAACTTTGAATTTTATTCACAAATAGTCATCAAAAATAAGTAAACAGAATGAAATATTAAATTTCATTAAGCTGCATATAGTTACCATTTTTTTTAATTTTAATTCTGCTGAAAAGTTTTTTTTATAAATATGAAATACTTAAGAATATTCATTAATTTCACAATTTAAAATTGCTTAAAAAAAGCAAAAAAATAATGCAAAAATAATATTTAATTGGAAATGTTAACGTAAAATAATATTATTAAAAGTATTTCCAAAAAATGAATCATTTCACTGAACATATAGTTATTGTATTAGAAACAATAATCATGTTCAGTAAACTCTCATGTTCAGATATAGGTATTATACACATTAACATACGAGACATTTAAAAAAGAAATAAATATTAAAACAATCATGAAATTAATCTGAAAATATTTTATTGAATTTGTATTTGAAGTCAAAGTATTTAGTAAATTTATTAATTATTATAAGTAAAAAGACATTTATGTTTAAAAGAAATAACTTTTTAAAAGGAAATTTTAAAAAGGAAATTTTAAAGAAAAACATCATTTAATAATATTATGTGTTTTTAATCTCTTAAATTTTTAGTCTATAATATATTAGTATTCTTCCACGGATTTTATTAAAAATAATTAATAATTGATGAAATTAGTAATATAACTTATCATGGTAATTATTACTACATTTTTTAATCAACGCTTATAAAGATTTAATTTATTTATTCCTATTGCAAAATTATCATAAAATATAACTTTTATTTGGATTGTGTAATCATGCGAATAAAAAAATTATTATCTGTATAACTTCTAAAAATTTCGGTACTTAATATACGGGTAACAAAAAGGCAAATGTTCATTAATATATTTTTATTATTTTTAGATTATTTTTATAAACTCATTAATGCGTAAATTATACAAACAGATTGCAATAGATTTATCAATACAAAAGATATTTTTCCGGAATCACTAACGTCGATACCAATCTAAATTTCTTCCTTTATTTTGTTGTTTAAAAAGACTTTCAATAGTTAGCCCATTTACTGGCAATATTTTTTCAGTCAAATGCCAATTTTCAGCTAAGTATTATAATAAATGAAAATTCAATTTCAAAAGCCATTAATTATTATCTTTTTTTTTTTGGTAAAATACATTATTTTTCTCCTGCCTATAATATTTCCCTAGATTACAAATCTCCTCCCAGATTAGAAAATGTGAAAAAAATATTGATATAAATAGTTTTCTACCAGACTTTTTTTCATGTTTAAAGACATACATTAAACACAAACTAAATAAGCATTTTATTAATATTTGAATGCATTTCAGTATTAAAAAATAGCTATATTTGTATGAATTTAACCCCTATGTTCATGCAATTGAAATAGAATAGTATATTTAACTTTTTTGTAAAATGAAGCCGCAAAACCTTTAAAAATTTCCTCATTTACTATTCTTTCTAATACAATTTTGTTTTTCATCGATTCTTTTCCTGAAATATTCCTCTTAAATGACAGGTTTACAAAAGATAGCAGGAATATAATATGAGTAAATAGTTTTGAATTTTTTTTTATTCTCAAATGCTTATTGATAATCAATTACAAAAAAGTAACTCATGCAGCTATGACAGACATACATAACATAGTAGCTTGACAACACACAGTTATTGTTTAGGTCTCTAAACAGTACTAGGTAAATTTAATCATTAATAATTGAATTCTCTTTGAAGAAATATCCAGTTCCTTTTTTTAAAATACATAAAAACAAATATGAAATCAATTGTACACTAAATCACATGACAGTCGCATGCATCACACAAGAGCATAGACAGAAAGAAAGAACAACAGAGATAAAATAAAAAAAAAGCAGGAGAAACAGGCAAACAATAGAACAGAAGTAACATAAAATATGGAAAGGAGAGAATAATGAATGAATATAAAATCTACTCACGAAAGCCAGGTACCGGGGGATGGACGCGTTCTGAAAACAACAGGGAAGCAGCGTCAAAAAGGGTCTTTACTCAAAATCAAACACATTACAACTAATTTAACTACTATAAGTAGTATTTCTCAAAAATTCAATCTTATTTATATCATCTGAAATCAGAATGCAAAACCATTTTTCAATACTTAAAAATTTTTGAGCAAGTTCAACTGAATTTATTGTATTTCATTTAAAAATTGCTTGCTGTAATAAATGTAATTAAAATCTATAATTAGAATAGTAATCTTATAGATTTTGTACTTTATTGTTTGCAACTTATTTTTAATGTGTAGAAAAGGATAGAAATCAATATGCTAGACACGTTACTTTAGAAGTGTTAAAATATCAATAATCAACGTATGTTAAAATGTAAAAAATACTTAGAAATATTTATGTAAACATGTTTTTAGTGTTTAGCATTTTCACCCATAAAATATGTCAAAAAAGGTTGCGATTAACCTCTAACTTTTGCAGTTTAGTTACCTATATATTTTATTTTAGTTTATATATTTTATTGTGTGTTCACATAATTTATTGTACTAAAACTCTTGTTTTACATGTACGAATTAAAAATATTTATTTGTTTCAATGAAAATATAAGATACGAAATCTATTTTGTCTTCTACAGATTGAAGAAAAAATGACTAAAAACTGAAATATGTTGACATATTTTTTGCCGAAAACAATTTTTGGGTTAACATGCAAGTATCATATTTTGTATAGTATTATCTAATCATATGGTATATTTTTGTTAAATATTGTATAGTGTACTCAGTCTTATATACATTCCTGCTCAGTAATTAACTATAAAAATTAAAAAACGCATTCAATATTTTCTTCTTATTTATTAAATAGAAGGAAATTTATTCTTTTGGATTATATTTTGAATTTAATTTTTGTTAATTTGTTTTTCAAACTTATAATTGTCTACTGAATAGGTTGAAATGTTATTATTGGTATTTAATTTAATAATTTGTTCTTTGTTGTAATACTTTTTAAAGCAAAATTTTGTCTTTTTTTAATTTATGGTTTAAGTTAAAAATAATAATTTAATTCAATGATAAATAATCAATCTATTTTTATAAAGATTTAATAGTCAAAATTTATTTCATTCTAGTCTCATTGATTATGATAAGTAAATATCTTAGTTATTTATTTAACTTTTGCTTTAAAGTTTTACTTAATTCTTTTATTATCAATATCATTATAATAACCATTACATAAAATTGACTACCACATATCCTTTACTACTTGCTCAAAAATAATGTAAGTAGGAAAGATGGATATTTTCAATGAAATTTCATCCATAATTAATTAAGTTTTACAAAATTATATTAATTTAAATGAAATAAATAATATTTTTCCTTGTTTGTTTGAGAAATACTAAGCTAATTTCTACTTTCTAATAAATACATAAAATAATAACTACTTGCAAACAGTCATAAAAATCAAATGAAATTTCTAAATTACTAAAAACATAAATAGATGCAAATTTAAGAATATAACCATTGCAAACATATTCATATATTTTCAGTAATAATATTATAGAAAAATTATCATATTTAAAATTCATTGTTAATTCATTAAAAACTAAACGGAGATGTAAGATTATATACTTTAAAAAACACAGCATTAATCCTTTATTTATAAGATTCAATTTATATAATTATTATAAATATCATTTTGTGCTCAAACATATTTAACTTAAATAACAAGCATCTGATTCTACTGATATCTGAATAGATGCATCAATATTTTCTATTGTTGGTAAAATTTCTCTTATTTTCGTGTATTAGATCAAGTGTTATTTGTCAAATAATTTAAATAAAATTAAGTTAATAAATATTTATGCAAATAAAGGATTAATGATCACATAATTATACATTTATTATTATTAATTAGCAATATATAATCAAAGTTTACCATTTAAATTATATTTAAAACAATATTATTTACTTGATGGATTTATAAACAGAATTTTCAATAATTGGAATATTTTATTCTTCTTTGATATACTTTTTAGTGCGATACATATTAATTATCATGAAGAGCAAATGTTAAAAATTCTACACTGTAGATTTGAACATTGTTTATTCATTAATTTTAAAATTTTAATGATGCCATTACATATGAAATATTGATAATATATATATATATATATATATATATATATATATATATATATATATATATATATATATATATATATATATATATATATATATATATATATATATATATATATATATATATATATATATATATATATATATATATATATATATATATATATATATATACTTGTCAAAAAAATCTGCGTACAAACGTACAGTAAACATTCTACAAGAGAATAAATGAACATTATAATGTTAATATTGATTCTATTTTTATATAAAGTGTTTCCTTAACAATTCCTTAATAGCAATAACAATTTCAGAAACATAATGTTTAAAAGTAATAATAATAATAATAAAAATAAATAATAATAAAAATTTCGCAAAGAGTTATCAGAAAAATTTTGCATATTTTTATAAATTACAAAAATATTTGGAAATTAATCTTATTTTGTTTAGCCTCCGTGTGCTTCAATGGAATAAAATACTTTGTCTGCATTTATTTTTTACTATTTTCTCATTTTAACTCTGGTTGGAATGCAACAAATAGAATAAAAAATATTGTTTTGCTGATACGATACAATAGGACTTGCAAACATGTAGACTTAAAATAAAAGGAAAAGAGATTATTCCTAAAGGAAAAGAGATTATTCCCGATGAAAAGAAAATCATCTTAAGACAAAGGAATGAAGATAAAACTCTTCAAGGAATTGGAAAGATAGTTGGAATAACTAATTTTTCTATTCAGAGTAATCAATAATTACAAGCCATCGAAATCTGTTATCTTAAAGACTTGGAGTAACCGACCATCTAAGCTGACTTTGCGAGAAATGATATGCATCCTGAAATTGTATAATTTATGGAAACTCTATTTCTTTATGGAAATTCTAAAATTTATCATAAATTTTATTACCTTTATGGCAAATTTTGAGATTTAATTAATATTCAAGTTTTTGAAAACTAAAGATTTATCCGCTCTTTAAAATGACGGAAATCATAGGATGAAAAGGTATTTATTTAAAAAATATAATGGAAAATTTGTTATTATTCGTGTAGTTCAAAGTATTTTTCAAATTAATTTATGGTAAATTTTGAGATTTAATTAATGTCCAAAATGAAATTAATTAAATATTTTGAAAATGAAATATTTATCCACTCTTTCAAGTGACGGAAATCACAGGATTAAGAGATATTTATTTAACAAATGTAATGAAAAATTTGTTATTATTCGTGTAGTTATAAGTTTAATTAATTTATTTATTTTCGTTGATTGTAATTTTTATTTTTACTGCTTCTTCCAGTCTAATACTTAAAAATACAAAATGTAAAAATTGTAAAGATTTACATTATAGCAGGACTCAAGCTTTTACAGACATCAGTCAATATTTTTGTGAAGAATTATGTACCCCGAATTATGTACCTTATTATAAAACATAAATTCATATATTTTATGAATTTTAAAATGAAGTTTCCAGCCTGCCTGTAAAACTGCCCACGAACCCTGATCGCGGACTCTTGGAGGGGGGAGAACCGGGAGAAAAGAGGTCGGGAAGAAAAACGGTGGAAAAAGCAGAAAAACCGAAAGATGTTATAAATCACTCAAATCCCGTCATACTCTGGGTCGTGATTGCCGTCTGGCCGTTCACAATCGATCTGTGATCGAATTCCCTACCAGAGATTGATTAACCCACGAGAAATATATATAGCTCCCCACACAGATACACCCCCGCTTCGCGACTCGCGTGTCCCTCCCGTATAAGGGACCCGTCGCTCGTGGGTCCCGAAATAAAAAATAATTATGCATTTTTCCCGAAAATCCACCACCGAGTCGGAGTTCTACTTCGGCATACCAAGCATTAAGCGATGTTTTTCATCGAGGTAAATGCATCAAGGCAAACACGGAATCGAAGAGTACATTTCAGGTGTGTTTCCGGGAAAAAAGCGGGAATGATGGATTGGGATTCTGGGCAGTCATTAACATCACGAGGAAAGCTACTTTCCTAAGCATGCTTAATGGAACTTTTGGTTTAGGAAGTCTCAGAACTTATAAATGGAGAATAATGAGTTGACAAATGCCTTTTTAAACATTTTATATACAATTTTTTCATCGTTTACATATTGTCTTAAGAATTTTGAACTCAAAAGTTTTGTTTTGAATTGAGTTTTTAAATTTCATTTTTAGTTTAGAAGACGAAAATGTAGTTTACATAAGTTTTTCAACTGAATATTTTTTAATTTGTATTAATTTCATCTAGAAAAATAACAGACTAAAAATTACACTGTAATGCATATATCAAAGTTATAGTGCCTTTGCAAATGAATTTTCCCTTTTTTATTAAAAATAGCATATAATTTAAAATTTCTTTATATATTGAATCGCTATATTGTAATGAATATAAAAATTATGTATATCTCTAAAAGCTTAAATGTACAGAATATTTTTTTATAAAAAATAATATATTGATCTGCAAATAAATTCAGAACAGATATTTAATTGGTAAAGTAAAGAGTGATAGTTTTTTAATTGGTATTTTGCATTTCCAGTTTTCATACATTCTAGTTATTTAGAAGATAAATATTAAAATTTTATTAATTTGAAATATTAGATGTAACATTTATATAATGTTATCATTATTCCTCGATTCAAAAAAGGTCAGAAAAAAGCGATTTTACTTGTTAAAGATAATTCTTCTATATTAAGATAAACAATATTTTTTCCGTATTTAAATGTTCTTCATCAGCTCGAATAATTAAAAGACCAATATTTTAAAGCATTTTGCTCACTGAAAAATACTGTTATACAATTAGAATATTATCCCTAAGACAGTCTATTTTTGATAATTGAAATATATGCAGAAACCTGATGATAATATAAGAAACATGATGAATTCTTTTTTCAAAATTAATTCTGATTTCTATATTTCATTATGTTTTATATCTTTCTCGTGTGAGAGAATTTAATTTATCAGAGGGCAATTTATATCCATCTCTTTAGGAGTTCCACTTTCAATGAACAAAATCTGAAGAATTTATAAAGTAACTGTTCCATTAACCACTTTATCTTTCCGCAAACGCTTTAAAATATCTTAATTTAAAATTTCCGTGTGAATAATGCTCTATAATTTAAATCTAAAGATAGTTAAAATCTTACTCAAAACAACAAATTTTTACTTATCATTCTCGTTATCATATTTAAAAAGTAAATATTGGAAATACTATTACTATTATCTATTACGAATTTTTCCTATCGCTATTAATGTTATGAAAAAACAAAATAATTGAATAATTTTATCATTTTTGAGAATCAAAATTGGAATCATTATAGAATGCTTATTGTGAACAGAATTTATTGAATTTTAAATGAAAAATTCATTTTTTATAACTTTCAAAAATCAAGAGAGGATAATTAACAGTAAAAAACTCCTTCATTTTTAGAATATAATTTACAACAGAACATTATTACAAATACATTATTGTCTTAGATATCTTTTGTGAGTAATCAAAAGAATATACATTTTATCTTCTTAAAATCGTAATACATGATTAAATGTAGTAGGCTAACTCACGCTTCTTACCATGCAAAAAATAAAAATATATAATATAAAATACGTAAGCTAGCAGTAGTACAGTTGTGTGCATCAGCTCACATTTTTTTAATTATTAAAACAACTTCCATGTTACTATTATGATATAAATACGCGTGAGACTAAGTAATTTTACTTTGAAAATAGTTTATCCATTTTTGCTCTGGCATCAAATCTGTTTCTTCCAATTATAAATTTTTTATAAGAGAAGAATATCATTAAATAATTAATTTTTATTGTATTTTTTATTTTTTTTCATAATAAAGAGTTGCAGTAATTCAAGCGCTCACTGCTGCATACAAACTGAAAATCACAAAATTTTTAAAAATGCAATTAAATATTTAAATAATGCTTTGTTGCAATAAGAATACAATGAATATGACGTAGTTTGAAAATATAATTTTCATATAAAAACTATTTTAAAAAGGTGTTTAAAAATTTACAAAGTATAAAGATTCTCTTTCTAAGAATTAGGTAATATTACTCCACACACACAGATATATATCTATATCTATCTATATCTATATCTATCTATCTATCTATATATATATATATATATATATATATATATATATATATATATATATATATATATATATATATATATATATATATATATATATATATATATATATATATATATATATATATATATATATATATATATATGTATATATATATATATATATATATATATATATATATATATATATATATGTATATGTATATATATACAGAGGGTGTTAACACATTTTTAGAACGATTTTGGGGCCGTTTAATTAATGTTTAAAATGTAAAGACTATTTTTTTAAATGTTCGATCTGATAGCTTTCTTTCTGGACTATAAGTCTGCATCGTGATTTCCATGATATAAAAGCTTTTCGTAAAATTTCCAGGAGTATTGCTTTCCAGAGTCTATCCATTGTGATGGGTTTGCGTTTAGAAAGAGCTCTTTTAACCAACCAAAGGCATAATAGTCCATAGGTGAAACGTCAGGGGACTTCACAGGAATATGTTGAAGAGATATATATGCAATACCTGTATTAGTCTTCATTTTTTCAAGAAATGCAGTGGTAGTTTTTCAAGTATCACTTGTTGCTTTGTCTTGATGAAGTTTCACTCTTTGAAAGTCTTTGGGATAAAGAAGTGGAATTTCTTCTGTAAATATTGGACGTAAAACCTTCTCCTGATAGTATGATGAGTTGATTTTAACATTTTTTTCTACTCTTTTTATTTTTAATTTCCCATTGCAGGAGAAACTTGCGACTATCATAAACCCCTTACTGAAACTTTCTTTACATTGACGGAACCAGGTTTGTAAATTTTTTTCTACTCATTTCCTATAGTAAATATATCTTTTTTGTTGCAGTCATTTAGGTAAACCCATGCTTCATAAAGGGTAACAATGTATTTCCATTTATCTCTTGCTAAATGGTTTTCATACAGGATTCTACAAAATGTTTTGCGTTGAGCCACATGTCTCGGCAAAAGCTGGTGAACATTATGGTTTTTAGCTTTTTTAAGTGATAATTCTTGATTTATTATTTTATTTATTGTTGATACAGATGTATCTAAAGACTTTGCAATTGATTTCTGTGTTGATAGATTTTCTCTTGTTACCAGCAATTTCACTTTAGGAACATTTGAAACAGTACGTACTTTTACGGATACTGTTTGGAGTCTTCTTTCCATGTAGAAATAATGATTGACGGTTTTTACCTGTCCGATTAATAATGTTGCTTATTTTGCTTATAGAAATTTTAATATCATGAATTTCACAACGTTTTTGATTCCTGGAATAATAACATTTTTCTTTGGAAAGGGCAAAAACATATCCCTCAATCCACAGCTTGTTTACATGCTACATTTTGAAAGAACAATAAATTTAAAAGTAGCAGAAGATATTTCTCATTTCAAAAATAAGCTGTTGCCAAAATTTTTATTTCAAAACATTTACTTTTTTAAAATTCTTAATCGAAATCGTTCTAAAAATGTGTTAACACCCTCTGTATATATAATATATATATATATATATATATATATATATATATATATATATATATATATATATATATATATATATATATATATATATATATATATATATATATATATATATATATATATATATATATATATATATATATATATATATATATATATATATATATATATATATATATATTAACATTTTTTGGGAAAAAGGAATTTTAATCTTTTGACATTCTTTTATTCTTATTAATTGATTTTTATTATTATTGAAAATTTTCTGAGTTTAATATTATTCAACAGCTACATCCATTTAGTTTATGTTAGTATTTAATGATGCTAGATTATTTTAGTTTTATGCTAGATTTTCAGGTTTTTATTTATTTGAATTATGGTTCTTTTAGATTTTCTCTATTTCCTATTTCTTTGAGAAATGATGTGCTACATATATATAATGAAAATACTAATAATAATAAGCTAAAAGTGAAAATGAAAAAGCACCACTTTTCATCAGACCAATGTGGTGAAACAATATTTTGAATCCCACACTTATTTTTTAATTCTGTGGGATTTTGTGAATCTTTACTCTCTCTCTCTCTCTCTCTCTCTCTCTCTATATATATATATATATATATATATATATATATATATATATATATATATATATATATATATATATATATATATATATATATATATATATATATATATATATATATGTTATATATAAAGTTATTCAAACTCCAATGATTTAAATATTTTAAGAAATATTTTTGTTTTATATTATTTCTGATATATATATTATTAATATATAATTTGTATATTTTATATATTTATTTATTTAAATAATATATATATTTCCATGTATAACATAAATAAATAATGTAACTTACTATTTTAATTTCTTTTCAGTGCCAAATAATTTTGTCAGAATGTACAAACACATACTTGAATCATTTTATCAACCTATTTTCTGCTTAAAAATATCAAATACTCTTCTACGGTGTTTACACGGTAATAATAAATTTCTAGTCAACGTTTAAAAATTAACTCAGTCCACTGGCGATTATATACATAGAAGAGAAGAGAATTCATCAAAAATAAAAAATGTATATACATTTTTCCTGTTTTCTGCTTCAGCCCAACTTTAGTACTCTGCAGTCGGATCTGTCGGGTCGGCCTCACCAGCTGTTGGCCTGGACCGACCTTTAATAAAACTTGAAGTGATGGATTTCAATTTGATGGGGGAGAGTTGTAAAAAGGAGGAACACTGCACACTGCCTCTCCCCCCTACTTACTCACATCACAGTTTCCACTGAGATCGAGGGGTGGGGGAATGAAACTGATATAAGAAAGTACAGGAGGGGCTGTGAGCGTAGGGGAATTCATGTAACTTAAACTCTCCACCCCCGAGAAAAAGAGGTCCAACCGATCAGATTTTTGTGCAGAATTCCACATTAAACAGAGAGTCATTTCAAACAAATTAGCGGTGGAAATTGGGGGTTCGGAACAAAAAAAAGTACGGGGTATTTTTTGTTTCATATAGCGGAAGTTTTTCTTAATATCTCCCATTTCATTTCAGTTTTTTCCCCTCTTTAATTACATTTCTTTTTTTTGAGCAAAAGGCTATTAAAAAACAGTAAATTTACAGCGATTTTTGAAATTAAATTTTGAAGACACAGAGGGAAGTCTACTTAAGTGAGTTATTCAGTTCTGATGAATCACAACTTCCCTTCTTAAGAGCTGAAATGCGGTAAATAATTTTTGCAAACCAAAATAAAGAGATAATGTTATTCAAACGAAATTCGTGCTCCCTTTCTCCTTTGGAAATCAATAGAATGTATTGGGAAAGTTTTCAACATTAACATAGAGGTATAATTGAGCTAGTTTAAGGGTTATTTAAACGCGATCATAAATAAATATGACTTGTGATTATTGAGAGAATAATCTCTAAGCAATGCCGAGGACACGAAAGCCATTGAAACATCATTAAATTTTCCTTTATTTAAAATTCCATTTAAAATTCGTTAATGATGATACAATTTATATTTTAAGTATACATATGTAAAAAATATCCTTTCTTTTTTATTTAAGCTTAGTATTTGCATGAAATTCTTATTGTTTCGTGTGAAAGCGGCTACTATTTTGGTAATACAATGCCTTATAACTACTTCTGTTTGCAATTCTTAGGAAGTAATAAATGTTTAAATTTTAAGATAAATTTGAAACAAATATTGTAATAAAAGAAAAGTTTGGAATGTAAAAAGTAAAAAAATGTATTTCTTATTTTACAATAAGATATACCTTTCAAAATTATTCATTATATTGTGAATTGTCAAGTAATATCTTGACTGTTATGTTATACATATTAAATAATTATGTTGACAATGGACTTTATATTCTGCTAATACGCTTAAAGCTATTAATGAGACAATTCATTTTAAATTATTATAATATTTTATTGTTTATTCCATTTTATAAAACGCTAAAGTTATGCTAATTTACTTTAATATGTTGTCCAAATTTAGTGGTGATAAATAAAGAATAATAATTAGGTATCACTCAAAAGAAATAAAACACATTTAAATAAAGAAGTTTATTAAATCACTAAATAAAGAAGTTTTCTAACTTCTACTTTTTTCATTAAAAATTGCATATCTAATTTTAATGTTTTTTTAAAGAATCAATACAAATAGATCAATGTATACAGAATTATCGTAAACTTGGAACATTACAGAAGATAAATTTTACAAATATGATTCCTTCTGTTATATTACTTCCAATTATTAGCAAACTATAATTCTTAAGAAACTAAAAGACTATTGAAAAACTACATAAATTTTTGCGAATGTTTTGAATTTTTGCAAATTTTACTAAAGTAACTGACACCAATTCCATTGAAATATTTATTTTTAAACTTTGGTTAGTCATATTTTACTCCAGTTAAAATTTTGTAATGAATGATGGAAGGACACACAAAATATCTGCTCTTCGAAACTATTTCTGAGCAAGTTTTGTAAAACAAACGACTTTGCCATCAGGTTTAGTCATAAATTCGAAATGTACGTTTTCCAATTTTCTCTCCCACCACCAAGAAGAAAATGAAAGAGAAAACAAAAACACTAGAAGCCAATGTGCAAATTTAGAGCTGTTTGCAAGGAGAGGGTGGTGGAGAGTTGACTATTTATCTCAATTACCACACTCCCCCTTTCTGTTTATTGGCAAACTGTCCGTACTTTCGCCTTTCCCCAAAATGCCGGGCGTTTTGTTGAGGGTCCTGTCACCATGGAGACCGCTGCCCACCTAAACAGGTGCTTTTTCTCAGTCAGGTGTTTCTGTCAATTCACTCAATATGAGAAAAAAGAACTCCTTTTCAAAAAACCGGTGTCCCCGTAGTCATGACGATAGTTCTGAGGGGTGGAGAAGGGGACCTGCACGACATACACGGCACGATATTTCAGTTTTACGAAGTCAAGCAAGGGACCGGCTCGAGTTTTGAAAGATAGAGGGGTGAGGTAGGGGGCAGTACTGCTCACATATTAATAGCTTCGTTTAGTAGGACTTGCGTAAGCTGCTCCCTTTTACAGCGATGCCGGGAGGGTAGGCGATGCGAACGTTTTGTCTTCCCCGACACCCCCGCCGGGGTGGCTGATGATGACTTGAACCAAATTAGCCGCGCAAACAATAAGGGGAACAGTCCACCTGTTCGTCAATTTGGGAAGAGAACGCGCGACAAGTTCGCGGTGGCGGACAGAACTTTTTTTTTTTGTTTGCTTCCTTTTCGTTCACTACCTGCAGTTTTAATTTTTACTTTTGTTTTTTGTTTCCCTTGCGTTCAAAGTTTGGTTGCGGTGTGGAATGTTATTATTTATTTATTTTTTCTTCATGGCAAACCTCTGCTGTATAACGTGATGCATGTTTGCATGAAGCCCGATGAAATAAAAAAAAATGACTCAAGCATGCGAAGCCGCCTTTTAATTTAGAAAGAAATGACTTACTGCACGTCAATTTCCAGTTTAACCCAGAATTCCCCTCACCTTAAACTGCACTCAAATTATTATTTGTATTATCGAGAAGTGCAACTGTTAGGAATAATGAAATGAAGTAATTACTCATACGCCGAACGAAATTAAGCAAACATTTATGTTAAGTAATTCCGGGGAAAAGTACAACTTGTAATATCAGCCTTTTTTTTCTTGAATGCATTAGGTGCTGGTAAAAAAAATAATCAAATTCTCATGACAAGATTTAATCGACGCATTTCAATGATGGCAACATTGTACGCGATCAATTTTTTTGACAAAATCAAAAGTATATTCTTAAACTGATCTAATTCTTAATGGCCAAAATAATTGCTGTGATTTCCTAAATTGATACAGAAATATAGAAAAATCCATATAGTTATTAAATAAAGTCTTAAATTATATAACATATCATGGAATTCTATATGAATCTTAACATAAATAAATTTAGTAACGAATAGTGAACGGCTTATAGTAAAGCACTTTTGAATATCCGAAACATCTTTTCGTACATGGTGGGTTTTAATCATGTGTCACAAAGCAGAAAACCAAGAAAACTTGAAATCATATATTCCAATAGATAAGCCTACAAGGGGCAGAAAACAATACCAATCCTCTAGAGTCCAGCGTTTGAGGTGTTGAATTTATGAACTTCCTCCCTCAGGAACGTATCTCTGCCACTGGGTTATGATGAATCGAATACTTATAAATAAAATAAAATATACGCAAAAATTAATTTTCATTTTTATATTAAAATTATTTACACGCTAATTTTTAGCAGAAAAATATTCCAAATTAGTTAATGCTAATTTATTTTTACAATCGTAATTCGAAACAATTAACATTTGTCTTTTTTAGGGATTCTATATATCTGAATATTGAAATAGCTTTAAATCTTGTAAGCATTTATGAAAAAAAATTTACAAGAACTAACATAAAAGAATACTTTTACAATTAAATTAAACTTTGTAAAAACAAATTGTGTGCATGTGTACACGCTACACAAACATTTCAAAATATTTATTACAAAAACTATCTTTAGTGAAGTGTATTCCGAGTTAATTAAGAATAAAATAAAAATGGTATTAAACCAAGTAAAAATACAGGAGATAAATTTGTAATATATAATATTTTCTTTGCCCTTTTTTTTTGCGAAACAGAAATTTTTTAGCATCTTTTCAAAAACAGAAACCTACTTTGATTGGGATGCTTCAAAGTACAAGCGTACTGCTTTAAAATGTGAATATGGTTTATTTTAAAAATATGTGACTATAAAAGTTTTTTTTTATCTGTAAAGTAAGAATAATTCAATACTGTATACAGGCTCTCTGTAGAGCAATAGTGCTTGTATTAGGAATTTTAGAAATAAAGCCTTCAGAATATGCATGCGGGCTCAGTACAAGAGTAGAAAGAAACCTCCTAAAAAATACAAAACCGCCCTGTCCCGCCCAATTGTAGTCCGTGGTCCAGATGGCATCTCCGTGTCTCACAATTACCAAGGACCATTACGGAATAAGGGATAGCCTCGAACCCCAATTCGTCCTTCATTTGAATAAGACGCGCTTTCCTTATTTTTCTTGCCGTGGTGGGGAGAAAGGCCGTAGAGAAGCTTAGCTTTTCAATCTCAAGATTTAAGCAATAATGGTTCTTTTATTCAAAAGTTCAGCCTCACCGGAGAGCCTAATGGGGAAAGGCCTAATGCAGTGCCGAGGCTTTGCCGGAAATATAAAATAGAGGCAATAACGGTTTGTCCTCGTAATTTTGTTGTCTGGCTAGAATAAATCTTTAAGTGTCCTTTATATCTATGGAAAATGGTTTTTAAGGTAGGAGTTGGTAGTTTAATTTCTCTAGTTTCCTTTTTAGGAAGTAATCTTCCGGATGATAATACTGGAGGAGTGACGTCAAAGTGGAAGATTTTTAGATTTGCAATGCTCGGCAAGCACTACAACATACGGAAGAAATTGAATGAATTGTTTCTTTCAATTTGAACATACATGTCTGACTAGGGCATTCAATTTAGCAAGCAGAGATCTGAAGAATGATGAAGACCTTCGGAAAAGACAGCGAAGCCTTGTTAAGAAACAAAAATTTGAAGTAAAAAATACATTCAGATGATATAAGATGATATATATATATATATATATATATATATATATATATATATATATATATATATATATATATATATATATATAAGAGGAGAAATTAAGTTCTTAATTTTTTTGCATTTCAAAATTCCTATATAAAAAATTACATGATCCAATGCAATAAAAACAGAGAAACAAATGTTTTAGATTAACTTCGTAAAAACACATAAGCATTCGGGATTCTAGAAATTATTTTATTGTGTCTTTAATAGCGATGACAAAAGTAGAATTACAATTAATCCAATAAGATTCGATATCAAATATTTCAAAATCATTTTATCTTCAAATTATGAAATTATATACAATTTTTACGTTAAAGTCAAGTACTTATTATCGATGATTTTGGAGCGATTTTATTTCATTTCAAAGAAAGAATATTAATTTTTTCGGGAATAATGGACATGCATTGAAAATAAATGAATAACGGAAAACTTCTTTCACTTGATTAATTACTACCTATACTTTTTTATTTTCCCATTTTCATTAAAAAATTTTGGATTGTAAATTGAAAAAAATGCATGGATTCACACTGACGATTTGTGAAATTCTACGCATTCCATTAAAAGTAAATTAGGCAAGATGTATTTTTATTTAAAAAGATTTAATCATATTAATATTTTGAATAGCGATTTCATTATTTGTAATTCGCTACTGGTAATAAGATACTTCTGCAATCGTCATTTTTCATTAAATTTAAAGTAATTCTGCTTATAATAATTAATATTTACATAAATTTGCTATTTTAAAGTTATTATATTCTCAAGAATTGGGGAGTATGGATAACAATCATAAAATATCATTTGTAACATTGGTCCAATGTGAAAAAGTAACTGTTGTAAGTAAATAAAGTAAATGTGCAAATTATATGAGCTTGAAATTGAAACTTATCAAATAAATGCTTATTAAATTGCTTCGAAATATTTATGTATTAATATTACTCGATTGAATAGGACTCCAGTAAATTGTAATGCATTGGAACTTGTAAATGAAACGAAAATCTTCACTCATTAACTGTGAAACTGTTTTCACTGCATTTATTATATGTAGGCAGAGAAGCAATTTCTTTGATTTCACTTGAGTACTTTAAAGAATATAAATAAAGCTGGTTTTAGGGCAGGAAAGCAATATTTCCATTGGTTAAATGTACTTAATGTTTTAATTTAATTAAAAAATGAATAAAAATTATCACAAAAAGAAAACTGTTTATTAAATCACAAAGCAAATAAAAACTTATGAATGTTATGCTTTATAATAAATTTATAAATTTATTTTTACGCTATATCTATAAACTAATTTTTCCGTGATAAAATTTAAATTTATATGAAATTATTATCTTGCATTTATATAAGAAAATAAGATGAGTCTTTTATGTGCTGCAAACTTATTTTTGCAAATACTTATCCTTGGAGAACAAGAATAGCTTGATAAGCATATGAGTATTAATTTATTCCCTGTTACCGAATTTTTAGGTTTAGATTGAGCTATAAATAGTGCATAGGATGTAATTTTAAAGAAATTACTCAAGAAATTTTTCAAAAACGCTATCAAAAGGTACTATACCTATAAAATAAAACTGAATATTCAGTTTAAATTTTTGAATAAAAAGCTGCTTGGTAAAAATTTGAAATGGCAAGTATTAATAAGAAAACACTCTTTTTATTTAACATGAAAAGAGGAGTAGACAATTATTTTCTATTAATTTGTTTTGAAATTACCCCCTCATTTCAGAGCATTTCTGTCAAAAAAAAAAAACATTTACACAGAAATGATTCATTAAAAGGAAACGAATCATTTCAATATTACTATAACTTTTTCACCATGAAGTGGTTTAAATATAAAAGCGCATTCGTCATAATATAGAAGAAATCATTAAAACTCGGAGATCTGGTTAGGAAAGCCGTATATTCATGACCGAGAAGTGGTGGGTTCTATACCTAACTTAGTTAACAATCTGACTTGTCCACCAATGACTGCCGGAGCATGTGAAATAAGACGTGTCCTTTGATTGGTCGGGAGTACAATGGAAAACAGAGTACCAATTCAGGTATCGATGTCGTTAATTGATAGTGGTTCAAAATTACTAATCGATTGGCTATTTTTAGCGGTATTTCAGTCGGCAGAAATAAGCAGGCGGAAACGAAATGAATACAGACAAGCAAACAAGAAATCAGACTTTGAATGTTTTATGTGAGATCAATTTCGTGATTTGGTACTCATATGGGTTTTCATTTCTATCGAAAAATTTATTCACTTATGACGTCATAGATTGGCAATATCGTTTGATAAATTTATTCATTTTATGCAATAACTTCGATGCTTTTCAAAACTTAATAAATTTCTTTTCAAAACTAAGTTAAGGGTACAGGTTCTGGAATGCAACATAAATCAAAACCGAGGGACGCAGCATCAGCGAGAGAAGATCATACGAGTCCTAAAAATAGAATCAAAAATTTTACAAAGTTATACAACTCACGGTTACAGATCTAGAAATCCAGTTCACGATGATGACATACAAGGTTAAAGAAAGGAAAAAAAAAAAGACAATCATTTCTTTCTTTTTCGATATATAACCTCCTTAGATAAACACTGTAGCCATCTTCTCAACACAAAAATATTCCGACGAATTGCTTCCAGTGAGACTGAAAGTGAATGGGGAGGTTGTTTTTGAGGGGTGGAGGAGGTAGTTTATGTGGGGCGGGTCATTGACTTGGAGATGAGGCGAAACAGTCGGCAGAGTTGAAGTATACTTCTCGTCTTTTAGATGAAGTTTCATACCGAGAAAGAGCTAACTTAAATAGAAATCTCCAAGGCAGCTTAAGAAACATAACAGGTGGGTGTAAAAGAAGAAAAGAGATTTATTAAGTTTACTTGGGGATCTTATTGATAACATGATGCGGATATTATCCCTTTTTGTTTCCTTTTAAACTGCTAATTTATATATTTTAAAAGTTTAGTTTCTACATATTGTATAAATCAGTTCACACACGCATGGAAAAATTATTTCATACATTGAGGGATACTGAAACACATTTTAAAATAAATTAGATATCTTTTTTTTCCAAAGGAAAATAAACATTTAAGAGTAAGAATTCAAACATTATTTTAGTAGTATTTATATATAATGCATTAGGGGAATGTATAGTTCTAATAACTCAAAACAATTCAGGAATTTGACTGCGAAAATATATTGTTTGCATTTATGATCAAATGTAGTGTGAAAAAACAAAAAACCGTGAACTACACATAAAGGATGCAATGAAAATCCTTGATTAATGTTGTCAAACTATATCAGATAATTCAGCTAGCAATAAATTGATAATCATATTTTATGTAGACGATTTAATCATTAAAGCGTTTTTTAATTTTAATAAAAATTATTATTTAATGATAAACTCTTAAGATTATATTTTGATTTTTTATCAAATTACTTATTTTATAAATTGAGTGCAATAATTTTATATAATTAAGCTTAAGTAAACATTAGGCAGCATTTTTATATAATTCATCTAAAGTAAAGCAGTATTTTTATATGGAGAAAGTGCAGAAATTTTTTATGCAGCAAAATATCCCAGACTTCTGACAAAAGTGTAATTATTTTACAAATATGCTATCGACCAAAGCAAAATATTTGACAAGAAATGTAAAAAAGTAATTTCTAACAAAAATCATAAAAAATCACATGAATGGTATAAATGTATATATAATAAATTCCTATAATTTTCTTTATTTATCAATCTGAAAATATTTAAAATTTGATTTTATCACATTAATTTGCCAAAAATAAAAAGTCAAATAATTTTTTTCTCATATATCGTCTGTGAAACTTCAAATAAAAAGTTTAATTAAATATAGCTGGTTGAGAACTATTTTGCTCATATATTTCATTCTATTCTGACGATGATATTGGCAGAAATTTTTTGCTTCCACAGATTGCTTAAAGTTTAAACTTTTTCCGAACTTAAAAAAATTAACTCTTTCCCTGATGAAAAAACGAACACCTCCCTAATTAATCTCTTCACTTAATGTGTGCGTAAGTGATATAATTAATGGGATTAAAACACCACACAAGTTTACTCAACTTTTTTCACGCAGTGATCGTCGGTTGGCCGATAGTTTTTCCTATAATCTGAGCGATATCGACACCGCATTGTAATTAATCCCAACACAAACTGCGATTAATCGCTATCAGAGCTGAGGTTATCGTCTGCAAACAATTGCTGTCATTGTGTGAGGAATCTATCAACACAGCCTCATACGGACCAGCAGACGAAGTGTTGGTATCGATGTGGTGGGGGAAGGGAATTGAAGTGTTCCCCTCCCCCCTGAAAGGTTTCCGATAACCTCTAACATCTTTGTTAAAATGAAGGATTTTGGTCAATGGAAATCAATCGCAAAGTAGGTAAAAGTGACACTGTGTAAGCGGGATAAAATGAAATATGAAATACATGAAAAATGTGACGATCACTTTTGAAACTAAGTTTTAAACCTGTAAAAGTAGTTAAATATGAAACTTATATTTCAGAATATATTAATACTAAATCCTATTTTAAATCGAATTTTTTCTCATTTCCGCAAAAACGTACGATTTTAAATTATTGTTTTTGTTTTTCATTATTTTTTCAAGAAGCGGATTTACTTTCAGCTGTTGTAAATGATGATTATCTTTTCATTCACAAATTTTCTTACATTTTATATATATATATTTTTTGAGATAAAAATCACATTTAAAAATAATTAATTACGGGAAATTCATGCAATAAAAATTATTTATATAATAAATTATATTTTATGTATATATATATTTTTAATATTAATTTAATATTTATGCAATAAATTCATATAGGGAAATACGTCCAAAATAAAAATAATTAATTATAAAATTATTTTTATTGTATTTCACTTTATTGATTAGTTTCATATTAACGAAATTGAAACTTGTTCTTATATATGAATCTGTAATTGTGATTACTTAAATTGTATCTTTCAAGTAAGTCAATATGTTTCATAGCAGACTTGTTTTGTTATGTTCTACATGTATTTTAATGTATCAATGTATTAAATTTTACATGATTTAATATAAGTTAATTAACTTTTATAGAATCAACGGTTAATTGTTATAATTTTTCGAAACATACATATGTATCATAACCCTTAATTTCTCATTTTAAACTGTGTTTGGATAAGAAAAAACAAAAGAATTTATTACGGTAAATTTTTCAAGCATCATTTTCATACAAATATATTTATTTTTATAGATTTTATAGTTCAGACAGCGTTTTAAAACTCTATCTAATCTATATAATTTTAAACTGTTCTTGTAAATGATAAGACTTTAAAACTTTAACTTTTTTCTTAGTTATTTTTTTATTTTTGCTTAAAAAATTGTAAAGTTTTATGAATTTGGTAATTTTTTGTTTTTTTTTAAATTAGCAATAATGAAAATTAACTTTTTATTTATTACATATACTTTTTTATTACCGATGTTTAATAATTAATTTAATTGGATATTCCAAATGTCAACGGATATTCCATTTTCAGGAAACCCAGTGGCATAGTAGTAGCTCTTCACACAATACAGGTTCGATACTCAAACTGTGCAAGACATAGAAGATAAGTCTTTCATTTCTTCAGTGGATCGATAAAACTGTGTGCCAAGCATGCCTGGGAGCTAACGTTGGGTTTTCGCGTTAGTCTGACCACCTAGCTTTCAGTCAAGAAGAACCCTGTAAGCCTTGGATTTATTGGAACAGTCGGGATGCTTAGTTTATTTTATTTACTGAATAAAAGAATTGGTGAATATACCAAAATTGTTCTAAAAAACTCTCAATTTATTTAAATCTGATAAATTAAATAGTATTTTTAATTATTATTAAATTCAGCTTTTGAAATTATACATATACATATATATATATATATATATATATATATATATATATATATATATATATATATATATATATATATATATATATATATATATATCCAATTTTTAACCATTAAGTGGTTGTTTCTTTCTTTACAGTTGAGATCCTGAGTATGTCACTTTATCACAATTCTCATTGGTTTAAAATACCCATGATGTCAGATAATGTTTCATTCATGTCACATCATATTGAGACGGCGTTGTAAATCCGACTTGTCGACGAATTTACTGCTTGGTTCAAATCACATTCTTCTAGCAGCAGGAAACAAGGCGAAGTTCACCAGCGAATGTCTGAGAATAATGTCGAAATTCATTTTGTTAATAAAATGATCTCTTATATAAGAGACAAAGCATCAGTTTCAGAAGTCTTTTATCATTGATTCAAGCCATAAACACATGGACAGTAAAACAGCAGAAAAAGCAAAATGAAAAAGATAAGACAAAATATCCACTTTACAGTTAGTTTAAATTGGCAAGGACGATTAAAATTTTTTAAAAATTTCATTAATTTATAGAATATTAAATTAATAATTTCAATATTTATCAGCAATCTCTTTTGAATCTTAAGATTAATGCCTGACTTTTGTTATACACTAAAAGTTTTCTTTTAATTAATATTGCTAAAGTAATAAAGAGCAGATTTGATTTAGAACTTTTATTTTGGCCAATATTTTGGATAATTAATATAATATAAATAAATGCCAGGAAATAAGCGGTATTTAGCATGCTATCAAAACTAGACTTCCAGTAAACTATGCTATATCATTAGCTTTTTCGCGAATAACTAAATCATTACTTTATAACAACTTGAGCGTATAACGAATGATAAATCATGTGCTCAAGGCCATGCTGCAGCCAAACTTGTCAACAAGGGAACGCAGAAATTTAGCACTTCAGCACGGTCTGTTCATGCCGGAAACTGCGCAGCTGTTTTGTTGAATAAAAAGGGAAACTTTGTTACGTGATGTAATTGATCTCGTTCAGAGATCTCACCTGCCTTCTCCTCGTCCACCCACGCAAACAAGGGGTGATGTTCCATGGGTGCATATTCCCTTCCACCTTCAATGGGCATTATGCCTCATTGATATTAGTAATTGACTCAAGTATATTACCATATGACACTATACTCAAAATGCACGCGCTACAACACTGTTTCGAAAGGAGCAGAAAATGTAATGTTTGTCTGTGAAAAACTGAATTCTTTGTTAATTCATTCTATATCTCACCACATCTGCTATTATGTTTTAAAAAATAATAAATGAAAATACATGAATACATTTTATACTCCAAAATGTCGAAGGTAAAAATTATAAAATTTAAGGTTATAAATAGATATAATATATATTTTTAAAATATATATGAAACGACAAATTATTATTTGCTAAAATATTTTAAGCATCATAATTCATTTAAAAATCTACTGGCTTTTGATAAATCTTGAACAGGTTTTTTAAAAGGGATATTTCTGTGTGAAACAATTTGCCGGGTAAAAATATGTAAATTCAAAAATTTTTATATAAATTATATTTTCAAGCATTATTATATAAAGTAAACATCCCCCTCAAATTTAATTTAAAGTCATAGGTAAGAATTCCACCATAAATTAACTAACATTTCTAATTTATGAAATTTATACTCAAATGGTTACATAAACATATAGGAAATGCATGCAAAATTAAATGTTTTTTTAAAAGAATTATTTCAATAAAATTATATTTAACTTCATTTTATTTGTCCACTAAATATTTTCAGGAAATGATTTGAAAACGATTGCATGGAATGGAAGAAACTTAAAGATGCTAATCTTTCACGAACTCAAAACATAAACTATACATGTTTCATTCAGAAACTCTGAATACAGCGTTTATTAATTAATTTAACCAATAATTAACTATGATTTGTGAACTCTTTAAAGTTGCTTAGGTCGTTATATAATTAATTTAAGCAGTTTAATGTAGAGAGCGTGCCTGAAATTTTCTCACACTTCAAAAATGGATAACCCTTTTAAAAAGTGTGATATTTGGATTGATAAGTAATTGTTTTGGATAAAAAATATAAGTTAAGAATTTGTTTAATTACTTTAAAAAAACCTTTAATTTTACATGAATTTGCCCCTAATATATGATTATGTAAAAATTAAATAAATTAGAAGTGGTCATTAATTTAGTGTTGAATTCCTATCCATAATTTTAAATTAAGTTTATGTGAAAATGTTTATTTTGTGCATAAAAATATTAGAAAATATAAATTATATAAAATTGTGTCATTGTATATATTTTGCTTTGGGAAATTGTTTCATAGTAAAATAATTATTTTAAAACTTTCATAATTATAATTTTTCTACCTCAAACAATTACTTATCTATCCAAATATTACTCTTTTAAAAAGAGTGAAGGAACAACGCATATCGTCTTTTGAAATGATATAACGATGTTTCAAAAACTGAAATACCCCACTATTTTTGCTCACTGGAATTAATGCGCATTTGTATTACCCAATACGCCAGAGATCGGAAATGTTATGGAATGTGGATGAAATAATTTTCAAATTCAATATTTAATAATTTTGTCTTTAAAGGAGATTTTCAAGAATTTCACACTTCATTTGAATTGTCCTAAATGAACTATAGACGAAGCAAAGTGACGTAAAACAGCACTTAAAATAAAGCTAAGTAATAGTAAGTACTGTTAAAAATAATAAGTATTGCTATTCTTCCAAAAAAATTTTATTCTAAAGCCAGGTATATATTTTTTAGTAGAAGCTCAACTGATGCTTTTAAATGTAACAATGAAAAATTTGCATTCATTTTGTGAATTCTAATTTTGTTTACTATCTAAAATAAATAAATAAAAATAGATTTTATATACAATACAGCAATGTACTATTTTACATGAAAATAATCTTGATTTATTAAATTATATCCTCTGATCCTTAATTATATTTTTTACATTTAAATACTTTATAAAAACATTACTTAAAATTCAATGACGTTGTTTTCCGTTTTTCTCTTTAGAATGCACATTATACGAAGAAGTCAGGAAAAATTCAGCATTCCCCTCGAGTGCATGACCTGCACATATGTTAACACCCTTTGTCTATTTTTATAATAATGAATCTAAAAACGTTACGGTCTAGTAATTTTTTTCCATGCGGTTTTCACCGGACGCAGATGTGGCTGTTATTGCAACTTTCTATATTATATCGTAGCCAATGTTATACCGTTATTAGGTCATTGTGTTAAAAAAGTAATTTGTTTAATTTTCGCTACATGAAAGTGAGCTAAATGTTTCATAATTTACTGGAGGCCTTTTAATGTTGATGAAATATATTCTATTTTTGAGAATAAAGAAAATATAGATGTAAGTGATGAGAGAGGAAAGTATATTTTGCGTCATGACGTCACATATTCGGGTAAAACATTTGCAATATGCATTTTTCAAAGTTAATAAAAAATGCGGCAAATTTTAAACTATCGGAAAAAAAGCAACCTTGATTTAAGAAGTTGTATTTCCAACTACCACTTAGCCACCATGATTCCAACCTGGTAAAAACTTAAATAGAATAATGGAGATACAAACAAAGAAAAACTCGAGTAAGATAAAATATATAATTCTTTAATAACTCATATGTATATAAAGCCATACTCACATTATAAAATTAAGTGTTATTTAGATAATTTAGCTTTAATTAAAATAATGTCATTTTATATTCACCAAAATACTATGTGATAATACAGGTAAAAGCACAAAAGTAGAATTGGCAATGTCACATTGCAATTTCTCTTTTATAAAATTAATACATAAAAGTTATGTTAATAAAATCAGAGACTCCTTTAATTCAAATCCTGCATTTTCAGCTCTTTGTTTTTAATTTTGTGAAACAAGATCTGCATTCTGGGCTGTTTAGTTTAAATTGTTTCCATATTCTGATCTGAACAATGCAGATACACAAGAAAGCAAACTAGTAATTAATTTCGGTGCCCAATTCAATTTCTTATTCTACGAAAGTGCATTTATATTAGCATCTGCCATGGAATATTATACTCGCTAAATTTTTAGTCGAAATTGGTTAGCTTAGTTATGTACAGATAAAATTATTTTTATAAAAAATTTTGAAATTTTAAGGAATTAAAATAGGATAAATATTTTTAATTCTTGTAGTAATAAAATTATTGTAGCAAGGAAAACTAACTTGTTTATTAACCATAAAGTGGTTGTTTCTTTCTTTTCAGTTCAGATCATGATTACAATTTTCATTGGTTTAAAATATACATGACGTCATATAACGTTTCATCTACGTCATATCGTATTGAAACGGCTTTGTAAATCTGGCTTGTCGACAAATTTGCTGCCTGCCTTCCTATCACATTCTTCGAGTGGCAGCAAACAAGGCGAAGTTCACCATCGAATATTTGAGAATAATGTAGCAGCTCAATTTGCTAATAAAATGATTTCTTATATAAAGAGCAAATTATTTGTTTGAGAAGCTGTTTTCCATTGATTTAAGCCTGTAACACATAGTCAATAGAACAGAAGAAAAAGCAAAATGAAAAAGCCATGACAAAACATCCACTTTATGGTTAGTTTAAATCGGCAAGAACGATTTCAATTTTTAAAAATTTCATTAATTAATAGAATTTTAAATTAATAATTGCAATGTTTGGAAACAATCACTTTAAAATCAGAAGACTATTGTCTTTCTTACTCCAACATTAAAAATTTTCTTTTATTATATTTTGTTTTTTTAAGAGTTATTACATTTTTAACACTGAAGGCATTGATATTTCATTGGATAAATATGATAATTTTTCATTCCATATATGTACAGGACCCGATTTAACCTAATTGGTGCCCAGGGCAAAAGCTTCTTTTGCCAGTTCCTTATAACAACAACATTTCGATTGACATAAAATAAACTTTCTATTCGATTTGGAAATTCCTCTGATGTGTGGAGCCAAAAACAACTGCTCTGTATGTTGTTACCCTAGCTCTGTACATATACACGTATTTATTGAGTTTGTGAAATTATACAATTAAATTCCAAAGTAATGTAGAAGGTTATAAGGTATTTGAAATATATCTTGAAACAAAAAAACTTTAAAATTAGGCGTAGATAGATATTCAAAGACAATGTTTGCCAAAATATCACTTTATAAACGAAAGATTAATATGATGATAAATTAAAAGAAACATTTAGCACAAAAATAGTAAAACCTGAAATTTTATACTCCTTTTATTTATATAATAACACTCAGTATTTTTTTATTAAGTCATCATTTCTTACAACAAATATTATAAATTTCTTCAAAATTAAAAATTTACAAAAACTCTGTTGCCCAAGTATGAACCACAGGTGATTGATTTCTGGTTACGAATTGTTAAATAAGGAAGAAAATGTAAGATTCTTAGAGTTTAATAATGACATCATCGTAATGTTATTACTCAGTGGTCAGTCATCCAATATTTTTTATTTTGGAAAACAAAAATATCTCCTTGTGCACCAAGGAATACCACACAGGACCCGAAGGTACAATAAATGTACTACATAACAAATTAAAGATGAATCTTGAGATGAAAAAAACATAGAAAAAATAAAAGAAAGCAGAGAGGAAAAAATAGTCATCTAATGTTGGTCAGTCAAAAAGGTAGAATGTTTTAAAAAATACATAATTTTCCAAGATGAAAGTATTTTCTGAAACATTTCATATGGTTGATTAGTTCACATGCTACTTAAATTTTTCTTTTCCAGTTTATACACGTTTAACAAATAGTATACAATAATCAATATTTTTTGCATTCAAAATTCAAGTGAATATGAACACATATTTGTCGTTAAAGTTTCTTTTCTTTTCTTTGAATTTCATGGATCTCACACTACTTCCCCCTCACTGTGTAGTGTAAGTAAAATATTTGCGGATGAACAACCCGCAACTCAAAAGCGGCGCTACAAAATCCGAACACGTGAGATTCTTCTCAACACAACAATGATAGAAAACATCAAAAGCACAAACTAACAGCATCAACAACCGTTTTGTTCCCCTAATTGCTTCAATTTAGAGGAAATCAGCTCTAAATCCACGTTCATCTCCCTCCCCATCTCCAAGTTTTCAATCACTTCCCACCCTGAGAGGAACACAGCTTCTGCAAGTCCAGAAAGAAAAGTTTCCTTTTCCTTCTGTGCGCCACCCTTCCATAAGTGGATTATTCTTTGGAGGAGAACGTTGGTGTGTTCCTCCGAGGAGAACATTGCTTCTAATTGTCCTTTTCTACCCCCTCACTTCAAATAGCTTCCTTTAGGTAGGTTTGCCAACTACTTCTCTTAACATACGAGTTTTCGCCTGTCATGTTTACCAAATCGTTGCCATGCTTCACAAGTCGTGGAATTTTTGCTTACCATTCCATGGTTAATCCTTACAAAATCAGAAAAGCATGCCACTTGATCGTTGTCGACAAGCGGACTCAATTTTTTACAATTCGAACTACTTTCTGGTCTCCCAGCTATAAATAAAGTAGACAGGTTTCGATTCCTTCTAAGTCTATGTTATTTCTTTGTTTTTGAGAAGCAATGGTTTCCTTTTGAAAATAGATTCTTATACATTACTATCAATTTAATCATGCTCTTTGTACTGTAAAAAAGAAACTTAAAAGAGATTCAGAATTTTCATTAAGGCATCTTTATCACAATGCTGCAAATTGATATTAATATATCATGTAACATTCATTTGATCAAAGCATTCAACTTTTAATGAAGATAGCATGACTTCATCCAAGAAAAAGCAAATTAGAAAATAAATCGGAATAATTTGTCTTAGGTTATATCAATAATTTTCCTTTAATTAACTCATCAAACTACTCTAAAGAGTATCTAGCACTCTATACTATAGACATCATAAATTTCTTATATAATAACAAGCATAAATATGATATACCATTAAAATAGTTAACCCCCGGTTTCATCAACAAATTTTACGCTTTTGACTTTTAATATAGTTCTTTGCCGTTTTTAGTTTCCATTTTCTATTTCCGTTTTTAGCTTCATTTCTTTGCCGTTTTCAGTCTTACTGGGAGGGTAACGTTACATTAATCAATTTGCCTTATAATCTTTGAATTTTTCCTTAAAAAACCTTGTTAATAACAAATTTCTTCTTTGTATTTCGACATCAGTATACAAACTACAATAGTTACAATAATGACTAAATAATTTAAGAAGCATCAATATATTTAAGAGCATGGTATGCTGGTATGAATTTCAGTCTCTGTGTCTTCAAAGTTAAAAACCTTTCTATTAAATAACAAAAAGTAAATGAATATGAAAGAAAATAGTTTTTTTAGTCCTTGAATTAAAATTTGAATCATGTCATTTATGTTATGCATAGTTATCAAGAAAATTTAATGAAACAAAGTGGATAATCTTCGAAATATAAAACAAAACCAAATATTTTTTCATGATTAATATTGTAGTTAGAAATCTGTGTAACAAAATATCTCTTGATTCATGAAGATAGATAGTCAGAATAAATGAAAGCATACACAACTAAATAAAATTCAACAGAAATATACAAAAAAGAATATGTATTAATATGTAATGCATGCTCATAACAACTATGGATTGGTTTCAATAATGCTGTAATACTTTATTGTGATGGTTTATAATAATGTTTAGTAAATGTATTTAATAATTGTCATTAATAATACAGAAAGAGAAAATTTAATTGTATCTAAATTAGTTAACAAAACTTCTTAAAACCAAGAGTGAAGAATGTGACTTCTATAGTGCTTAGGTATAATATTTACATTCCTTGAAACGAAACAAGAAAAGAAAATATTTGCGAATGGGAACTAGGACGACAATTCCGAAAGCAGCTTATGTTCTTGAAGCCGCACCTCGAACTTTTTGGTGAGCACAGACTTTTCCCCACCGAGAAAACTTGACGCAATAGTTAATGGCAGCGATGAAACTAAAACCTTTTTCCACTCAGGGGGTTGAGGGAGGGTGGGCTGAATGGACAGTAATAAGGGGGTCATTTCGTCTGCTGAGTAGGGGAAAAAAAGGCACTTCTTTTTCCTCATATGTATTTCATTTCTTTTTTGCTCACCCCCGCTGCAGATTCATTTGTTCCTGGCCGCGAAAATGGTGGAAGAAGGGCCCGGTGAAGTGTGATTAGCGGTCAGGCAGAAGGAAGAAAGGGGGGTAGTTCCCGTTAATTGCGAGTTATGGGTCGTTAGGAGGAAGGGACGCTGCGGCCTCTAATTGCAGAGCATAGCCCCTGGCCGAAATCGCAGTTGCTTCCAGGATTTAGCTCTTTTTGCTTTTCTTTTCCAGTCGTAGGTGGTCAATAAAATATGTGCTTTTTACAAAGTTGTATTTTTATGAGCTCATCAAAGTTATTTAGAGTTTTATTGATATAATTCCTGATTTTCTGAGACGTAACCTTTATTCACTTGGTGAGTCTGTTCTGTTAAGAGCAATTTTCTGTTTTATCCGTTAAGGTTGAAAAATAATCTTTAATATTTCCACTTTTAATTAAATTCAAGTTCTCAGTATATTTTGACCCAATAGTATGAGTACCCTTTGGAGTTGTTGTTGTATCAACATGCTTCTCTGTATCCTACCCCTGAGATAGGCTCTACCTATTAGATAGAAGAAGCGAGGTGGAGTCTTCGTGATTTTGAAACAGGTACCAAGCAGGGGACCCCCAATAATTAGCCTGCCAACACCAATGGTATCATTTCAATTAGCGGACATTGCCACCATGACTTATATAATATGCCCCAGCCGTCTTTAACGAATACGACGGATCTTTGGTTAAGCAGGGATTCGAACTCATTAGCTTCCAATTAAGAGAATGACGCCCTAACCAACCAGGCCACCGTGGTTTTGACTTTCGAAGAGAATGACCTCTGGATTCGAATGTAGCTGCTTTTGAATAATGGAAGATGGGAGAAGCGCTTCTACTTTCTGCATTCCTATATTTGTAAGTGCTTAGTAATTTTCTGAATTTCCTCGATTGAAGTACAAAAATATGGCACACTGTCCATGAAAAGAGATTCCGGATAGTTCTCCGGAAATTTAATATTACACAGTGGCTGTTAAGAAGCCTTATAACAGCCTACTACTTTGAGTCCCTAAAGTTCAATTTTTTTTTTGTGTGTGTGATCTTCATTAAATATAAAATTTATTTACTTAATTATTATAGATTTCTTATGGATAAAATATTTCTTATGGAAAACTCTTCAAATATACCTTTCTATGGCAAAATAGGGATATTATGTTTAGAATGTTGAAATGGCAATATACTTCAGATCAAGACAATTTTTAATCAATTTCTGCGAAAGAAATATTTTACATGGAAATTCATAAAATATATTGAGAATATATATTTAAATGAAAAATAATTAGAAATATTTGCAACAAAATATTAAATGAAAAGCATCAGCCTATGAAGTATACACAAAGTTTTTTATATTGTTTGTTCATATGTTATTTGATCATTTTTATTCACATTATAAATGTATTTTATTCTACATTTGATAATTTTATATTTTTGTCTCAATAAATAGTATCCCAATTTTTAAGCAAGAAATGCAGATCACAAAATTAACACATATATCTTTTTTAAGATAAGTTTGGGAATCTGCAATTGAATTAAATAGATTATAATTTCCTCATTTCCTTATATGAAGTTATCACTACGATGTAATCCTACGTATATTTGAAATAATCAATTATTTTGAACTATGTGCATATGATTTTATCTTTAATTGTGTAACAATTATAAGTAACAAATAGTTGTAGAGCACAAAGTTGTTTCTTAAATAAAGATGAGCTGAGTAGTCCGGCTATCAAGTTAAGGAGAGGATTCCACGAATAGACGTAATAATTTGATTATGATTCCAATACATAATATTTTTATCGTAATCGAATTTTAAGAAACAAATCTATAAATTTCTATTCACAGGAAAGTATAATAACAATAAAAATCTCGTGGAAATGTCTTTCTCCCTCACCGAGAAAGTGCAGGCAAGGATGGATGTTGACTCATTTGCTTGAAGCATCTTATTACCCGGGAACGACAGTTGCAGTTACAGACCCTCCATAGAGCCAGACGAGGTTGAGAGAGGGAAGCAGGAATAATAGCTGATTTGTCTTCTCATCGTTTGAGTGAAGGGGTGGCAGAGAGAAGTTTCTGCCTCTTCCACTCATGAAGGACCCTTGGCCCCAGGCTTCGACAAAAGCACTCCTGGGCGACCCCCTTGAACACGTCTCAACCCCAAGGCATGAGCTGGCATGGTCCGCTAGAGCAAATTACCTAGGAATTTCATCATGCTGATCCTCCTTACCGACTATTCAACGAAAGTATGTTTCATTTGCCGAGAAAAAATAATAATAAAATGACTGGTAGTTTAAAAAAATATTTAAACATTTTTTTATTCATTTTTATTTTGGTAACAGAAAAATTAAATATGTGATTCTGATTTTTGCCAGTGGCAACACTTTTGAGTGTAGACAGTAAAAAAGTAAATATAATTAAATGGATAAAAAAAGTGATCATTTGCAGTAATATTTTTTGGGAGGATGTATATTCAAGTCATAAAAACGCTTTGAGTGATTACTTTCATATTTCCATTTGAATTGGTAGAATTGAATTGAGTTCAGAGAAAAAGAAAAACGATTTGATGATTTTTAAAGTATTTTTTGCTGTAAATTTGTGTTTAATAATGTATAAAATTATAAAAACGTTGCTTCATTTTGTTCAAATTGCATATACTTATATTTTATCGTCATTTTATCCGTTAAAAAATGTTAATAGAAATGAGTTTTTTTTTTAATTTGGATGTAAAAAAGAAAGAAAATTAAAAATAAAAGAAAATATTCACCAGAAAAATAATTTATTATGTAAATTCGCATAAAAAATATTTTTAATGTTTCACAAATTCAACAACATTGAAAGAAAAGATATGTGATGTTATTTTATTCATAAGCATATTTTTTTACCCAATTTTATGTGTCATTCCATATTTATTTATTTACTCGAATATTACAATTTAAAATTTGATGTGAGTATTTAGTAATTCACTATATGCATACATTATTTAAATAAAAAAATTGCATCAACTTTGAATACTTTGAAAACAGCAAAAATGCTTTTCAAAGTTAATGGTTACTTGTAGAAGAGAAATAAACAGACTTCAACAAGTTTGTATAAAAGTATATAGATTAAGCACACATGTTTATATATCTGTATTTATGCATAAGGAAATACAGATATATAAACATGTAACACACACATATATAAACATACATAAATGTGCACATACATAATATTGAAAAAACGGAAATTATTTATATACCTGTTGATAGAAAAAAGCAGTCATATATTTTTAAATATAATTTTCCGTTTCGTTTTCTCAATTTAACAGAGTATAGACTCATTGACTTTAAATAATTCTTTAAACAGCTTAAAAAATTCTTAAAATTTGATTTATTCAATTCAAATTGCAATTGTATTAAGCAAATTTTATTCACTTTTAATGTTTACAATTTACACGAAAAAAAGCATCCCGAAGCTCATAAATAACAGTAAAATTTATTTTTAACAAAGAAAAAAATTTTCTCATCAGAAAGAAAATAATTTAATGACTAATAGGGCTATTTTATTAAGTAGTTAACTGTTTGATTAATTAGATATACTCATTACCTAATATGCTAACTTAAAACTGGTAATATTTCAAGAAACACGCAGTAATAACTGAACATTAACGATGATCGTGTACTCATTAACTATTAGGCTGCTTATTTTATGCTGCCAGAAAAAATATTTAATGACTCAAAGCTCTCAGGGAAAAGAAAATATCACCTTTCCTTATTTATTTCAGAGCTTTATTTTTCCGTTTTAATTCAATCAGTGTTTCTATTAAACACGAGAAAAAAAAATAAAAGAAATCTTATTACCCACAGTGGGAGAAAGAAAAAAAAATAGAGACGAAGTTACTTAAAAACTTCGTCTGCGTGAATTAAAATCTTGTTAATGGAGTCTAAATTTAAAGTAAACACAGATTTTTTTCCGTTCACCTAAAAGAAAAATGAAGAAAGATAATAAAAAGATGACGCGCAAAAAGCTCTTCGTGGGTTGTGAGGTCTTTCTTTGATAAGGTAAAAAAAAACTCTTTTAAGCTAGAGAACGAGCCACGGAGAGAGTGGATAAAAATTATACAAGCATTCCAGAGGTCGATATTTTAACATGAGTATCTTTTTCCTTTTTTTTTAAAAAAAAGGCAGACACTAAGGTAATTTTCATCTTTTTATGACAGTAAACTTCAAGAATACCACACTAAGAGGAAATGGAAAAAAATAATAGCGGGAAAAAGTTATTGTTAGGAGGATGTGGAAATTTTTTTTCATTTGCTTGAAAAAAAATAAAATTAAAAAAAGGAATAAAAACTCTCAAAGAGCAGAGTTAAAGTCTTTTCTCTTATTTACTTTTCCTTCAGTGAAGAAATTAAGAATGAGTAGTATTATGAGTAGTGAGTTGCGGGGGAGGAGTGGGAGTGGGGTACTGAGTGCAATTGTAAGAAACAACAACCGTACGAATGTGCAACTGTTATATAATTTTTTTACCACACTCCAATCTACGCTTTTTTTTTTCTTTGAGTGAATTTGTTAGGATATGAAAAAATTATGAAAAAGAAAAGGGATGAAAAAAAAAAAAGGACAGTCGGTTGACACAGTGTCCTCAACCCCACCCCCAACCTTTTTTCTCTTAATTATCTTTAGGGTTGTGGGCAAAAGAAAAAGCGAAAATGGAAAAGAAAATTGCGGTACGTTTCACTATAGATAAGGGGAAGGCCTTCAAAATGTAGCATATTTAGCGTATTGATCTAATTGATTCTTACACTTACCCGCCGGCAACGTACTAATAGGATCCGCTATTTATGTGGGGAAAAAGATGGGAGATTTTTTGGGGTCCAATATGTTATGGCCTCTTCCTATGGTAAGGGGCAATAAAGCCTGCGAGTGTTTTTGCACGGCATTTTTTTTTTTTTTTTTACTTCTTTCTTCTCAGTTCACTTCATTTCCTTTGTCGAAATCCTTTGTTATTTTTCCTTGGGTATCTAGTTTTCAATAATAATACTGTTTGGTTTAGAAGAGAGGGGTTAATTCTATCCCAGTCAATTCTTAATTACTCAGATTACTTTGTTCGAAAGCGAAACTCAAAAGAATCCCTCTTTCAACTGGAACAAACCTCGGTAAGAAAAACTTCTTTGAAATGTTAATGGAACGCATTCTTTTTGGAAGGGAAATTGGTCGAAAAGAATGAGAACCGTTTGCGATATTCTGAACGAGGAAGAATAATGGGAATTGGCCCGAAAAAGTCTCTATAAGAACATACTTATGAGAAATATTTTTATTTGATGGACCTCTGGCGGTTATCTATTTTTTAACATTTGTCTCCGAAGTTTATAACGTGTATCGGAATATAAATGAGAAAATTGAGAATAGCTTACGCTTTTTGAACCAAAAATAAAAAAAGATTGATTAATTGATTTATATGGAAAATGATTATGTAAATGCTATGATTGTCAATATTCCTTAAAGAAAATAAAGCAAATACTTTATTTACCATCTTTGTCCTCAAGTACAGGGATAAAATTTTTATAAAATATTTGACACGTATAAAATAAGATTTCTCTTAATCTTAAAGAAAAAAATTGCATAGAAATTATAAAACTAACTGTAATTATTTGACGACTTATACCATTTTGATGGTTTTTTAGAAAAAGAAACAATAAATAAATAAAAAGGCTAACCCTCAACATCACGAAAAAATATAATCACGTAATTCTAATAATTTATTGTTACAGAACAGTGCAGTTTGATTTAGTAAGCTTTTTCTTTTATCGCGAATTTAATAATTTTCTAATTCAAATTTTATAATTTAAAGTAACACTTGTAACTATAATGAACTAGAATCAAATGGTAACCATATGCATAGATATAATGTAATTATAAATATCTATTTTGTGTGAATTGAAAAAAACCGAAGCAAACGTAGCATGCATTTTATAAAATATTTCATGACAAAAATTATTATTAATTTGAAATTGCACGAAACAACCTATAAAGAAAACGACAGGAAAATTTTAAAGTACTTTCCAAAGAATAAGTTCATGGAAATGTTAGTTTATTTACAACTTTTTGTAACAATTTAAAAAATTTCGCAAGAAATACGACTGACGAAAGTGATAGCAGATTGAATTTATATGACTTACATATCAGGAAAGGAAATTGTAGAAATATATGTTCATGAATGTGTAAATATTGCTTGGTACTTTAAAAAAATGCCCAATAATTAGTTGAAACGATTAAGAGTAGTAAAGAAAATATTTAATATAACTTAGGCAAAAAGCTAGTTAAAATTTTGCTGTCTAAAATTTGACAAATTTTGGAATTCTTGAGAAGTTAGTCTTAAATTTCAAGTAAATATTTGTGGGATTGTTTTGAGAATTATTAGATTTACTTTTGAAAATTATTGTATTTATGAGACTTATAATCTATTCAAAGCAAAAATTGGATTTAATTGCGCTGTTAGGATATTTTATATCCATATATGTATATATTCTTCTCGTATAAATTTTTATCCAAACTTTGCATGAAATATATCGAAATTTCTTTACACCAAACATTTTCCATTTCTTTATTCTGCTATAGGTATCCATCTTCCAAACTTCAATTTGCTTCATCTCTTTGGGAAATACATATTTACAGTAAGAAATGCTTTCGAAATATCTTCGAGCTCAATTTGACCAGCATAACATGCTTTTCCAGCTAAAAGAAACACCACCGGAAATTTCAGGTGAAAACTTTTGTTACCAACCACCACCGAGTCCGGTGACAGCCAAAATGCACGCCACTTCCGAAGAGACAAGAAAAAAAACAAGAAAAGCATTCCATCCGAAAAAAGTTATTTTGGAAAATAGGCAGGCGGTTGCCAGCGGACAAACTATGCAAGAGTAAAAAGAGAAAGAAAAGGGGCTCTCTCAGCTTCCACCACCCCTTGGGGTCTGCCTCACCTCCACCTTTCTCTCTCCAAAGGTGTGAGAACTCTGCCATCGGTTGTAGTTCTCTGTATCCAAACTCTACCCTCCCACTTGTCAAATAGCGACTGTCTCACTTTCTGCGAATCCCATTTTCTTTTGCCTCAACCAGAAATTAGCCCCGCCCCATCTGCCCCACCACCCACACTTGGTGGCAGACCCAAATTCCTCTCTTTCGCAGTTTTTTCCTCTCTTTCCCCCTACTCTTACCTTTCTTTTCTTTTTTTCTATCCCCTTTTTCTTCTAAGGTACTTCCGAGTGCGAATAACAGCTTCCGCCTAATAACGGAGTTGTTCTTCGTCTTCCACTTCCTTCTCGCAATACGTTCCTTTTTTCCTTCTGCCAACCCCAGCCCCACTTCCATGCCCAAACTTCGGGAGATCTTCACGCGATTTTTGTTCTCCCCCCTCACCCCTACAGAGCCATTTTTTCGGATTCATTTCGAACGCTCACAACCCTTTTGTGATGTTCCATTCGGCAAACTGGCAAAAGGAGGAATATAGCATGTCGACATGTAAATACGTACTTTGGAAAGCGCTACGCGCCTTTCTCTTCATTGCGTTGGGACGGCAGGAAAAAAAAAACTTGCTTCTTTTCTTACGACGTATGGGAAAGTATGAGTTTTAAATTGATTTTGCAAACAGAAAAAAGGCCCACAAAAAGCTTCACACAATTTTGTGATAGTTCCCCTTATCCAATAAACCAATTATTAATTTCGTTGTCATAATTAACAGTTAAAATAATTGTAAATAATTATATCAAATATAACTCTAAATTAAATTTTGCTTAAAATTCTACTTCGGTCAAGTTTTATTAGCTACATTGAATCCTTACTCAAATTCTTTTCAATGAAAATAGTTTAAAATTTATAGTATTGAGATTTTAATATTGATTCAAAAATACAAGAAGTACTGCTATAAAGGTTAGTTTCTCTTTCATATCAATCTTATATTTTTTTATATTAGTGACTTATACTGTATATTTTTTGAAAGGAACAATATCGCTCAATAATTATTTTGTAACGAAATTCTTTACGCAATTAAAATATATGCAATGACTTAAGTTTCCATGCAATGTGTGTGTGTGTGTGAAGAGATTTTCTTCGCTTATTTCATTATTTTGCATTTTAACTAAGAAAAACGAAATGTTTGCCATTTGCCTACAAAGGATATGCAGAATGGTTATAAGATTTCCTTCGCAAAAGAATGAAGTCTAAAAAAAAACTTCTTTGCATATTAAGTTTTAAGAAATCCCGCTCATTGAAAAAAGTTAAATTAATGTGATTATATATAAAATATGAATATTACAGAGTATATATATAACTTTTTAGGAAGCTGGTTTCGAATTCACATTATTTTTAATGTATTTATTTCAACATCTTTTAATGTAAAAATATTCTACCATTGTACACAATTCGTTAAAGTTTACTGTACATTGCTGATTTCATCAAATGAATGATATAAATGAATGAAATTTAATATATATTTATTTATTCTCATAAAATAACTTCTATTTAAAATAAAAATATCTTGCATTTATAAATATCGTAAATATTTTCATAACAAATATCTAAATATATTTTATTACTCCGGCCAGTAATTCAAAAAGTGTTGTTTTGATTAACGCTGAGTTTAGATAACAGAAAATTTAGTTAAATTAACGAGTTAGTTTACTCTACACTCTTTAAAAGGGATTCCAAACTAAAACAAGCATTCAAGACCGATGTGGAATATTGAACTCAAGAGTAGATGAACTTTAAATTACAGTAATCCCTCTTTTAACACGGTATATTGGTCCCGCATTATAGGAAAACGCATTGTTCGAGCATTCTCGTAAAATTCATTCGTATGACCTGGTATAAGCTTGTACAAATGATTCAACGTTGAACTTTTCTCATTATAGGAGGCTTAAATCGAATATTAAGGAAAAACTAACGAGATGTTTGCGCTTAGGAAAAACTAACACAAGTTGTTAATAAGAAATTAATAAGAACAAAAGAAATATCAGGAAAACTAACATAAGTTGGCACATAGGAAAAACTAACTTTAGGAGCGATGTGTTTGCGCTTTATTAAAACCAAATTCTGAACATTTTAAATAAAAAAACATATACAAATATAACTAAAACACAGTTCATTTCAAATAAATAAAATAATTCCAAAAACAAATTTATTTCATATTTATTAACTGTAGGAGCTATCTGAATAGCGTTTAACCGACATCTTTTTTAACAGAATGTTCAAAGAACAATAGTAATAATTTAATTTAATTTTAAAAGAGCGCAATTGACACAATGTGCAAACTACGGCGAAATTGATTGTGAACTGTACATATCATTATAAATTTCGCAGTACAGACATATAATGTAGGGAATCCATGCGTTTTATGTGATAAAACACGCGTTTCAAGAGTACGAGAGAGAGAGTATAAAAGTAATAAGGGGATTACACTGTAGTAGTCAAGATTGTTTTAAGTGGGTTCTTAAAATCCTCAACTACATATTATGTTTTTTAATGTAACAATGTATTCGCTTATAACTTAGATCAATCTTGCCTCATTTCTTTAGATTATTATTTTTTAACTAATCCCACTTAGCACTGTTTCAAATCGAAATCACATTTAAGAAAGTTATAAAAGAAAAACTAAAGAATGTTTTTTTGAAAAGTCCCACAGTTGATGGCATCATTCATCTAAAGAATGTCCTTAACGAAGGGACATACTTATCAAAATCAAGTGTGTCCGTCCATTAATCAAAACTGCTCATCCGGATAAATGCGTAAAGCACCATCCCAGGGTCCGAGACAAATCTCAGCTTCTCTACTTTCTCGCGTCTTGTCCATTTTTTATTTCTTTCTCTCCCTTCCAGACAAGGGAAGAGAGTTCATCTCTTTGCAGTTAGACGACTTACAGAAACCAATTTGTCACTGCCCAACCATCCAGGTTTTTGTTCTGTGCCACGATCATTTGGAAGAAATAAGTACTGGTCACTTCAGTGGGTTACGAACAAAAAAGAGGGGGTTACATTTTAAGCCACTTTTTTTGTTTTTCTTCCCCCAATGGAAGGAAAAATAGTAAAGCAGTGTTATTTTCAATGGTTTAAGAGCATTTTCTAAACTATTAGATTCTTTACTTCCGATAATATACTATGTAATTCCAAGTTGATGTATTTTTTCCCTTACCTTTTCGTCTTCCCAACTTTTAATACATTTTGATTTGTATCTGAATCTTAAATATAAATGACTAACTTATTACATTGTACGTATTTTTTATAATTTTCTAGTAGTGAAATTTTAATAATTTTATAAATTTTATCATAGAAATATATTATTTAAGATTTTCATGTCCTTGATTTACACATACAAACATATAAATGAAAATTAATGTTAAAATAGTAATTAAATTTTATTTTAATTTCTATTAACGTCACTTGTAGGTATTCCTTGTATAATTTTCTTAACTGTCTAACATGTAGTAAAATGAAGTATAGAGTAAAATAAATGAAAAATTTAAAATTCTTAAACATATTTATAATAGTTCAATACTTTATTTTATTTAAAGACTTATCAATATTGTAACTTATTTTAAGGCCGAAATTCTGAAAGTGATTTAGAAGAAATAATTTAAAAATAATCAAGAAAAGTATATTGCTTAAAAAAATAAAGTCTTCAGCAACCAAAGTAAATACTATATACTGAGTGTTTTCAACCGAAAATCTACTAAAAACACTATGCGTGTATTTTCTCTTCACTCATGAAAATGCACGGTAGACTTTAAAGTTTTAATTACAACAAAATTTAGTAAATTAGAATAAAATTTCAAATGAGAAAATTTTTCGCGAGAAAAAGCATCCAGGAAAAACTTTTTCATTAGAAATATCCTAATTTAACAATTTATCATTCTAATAAACAATCATGGTCTATTTTAATGGACACATAGGAAACCATTATCGTGCGAGACAATGAGGCAAATTTTAGAGGACATAACAATTCTACTTAAAGCTGAAATTACAATTAAAAGGAATCTGTGTTAATTGCAAGGCAAATGAAGTAAGTTGTAAAAAAAGAGCTTAAGCGATCTCTAAAAAATCTAAAATGATTGCCATTAATGTTCTATGTTTGCAGTTTTATTTAATATAACGCTATCTATATATGTTAATTATTTTTCTAAATACTGCATATGGTTGATCATCATTACTACAGTTTTAATTATTACAGATTAAATTTTTAATATTTATTTCAGTTTATTTTATATTTGATTTATTTGCAAAACTTTATAGATTTGCAATTGTCTTTTGTCAATCTGTACAACAAATGAGTTATCCCTTACTAACTCATATGTTAATAGGATTTTATAATATTATTATTTTTTTTTTGGAATTTACCTTGTGTAGAAAGATAGCTCAAAATATATTTTGAGATTCCTTTCTTAATCAGTATTGTGTCATTCAGTCTTGACTTCATAATGATAAGCTTCGATGTGTTGTCAAAGCAAGGAGTCAAAAGTTGTTTTAATGAACAAAAGATGTTTTCTGTATACTTCTTCAATTAAAATAGTACAATGATAATGCATTTTGAACGATATGGCCAGTTAAGTTCTGGCATTGATAGATTATAGGATAACAGATCACATAATGTAAATTTCTTTCAAGAAATTAAAATAAATTGTTCTAAAACTGATTTCAGTTTAATAATTTTTGTTGTTTATTAAGTGACTGTGATATAAAAATGCTGATTAAGTTTTGATTAAATAGATTAAGCATTAGTTAGCTATATTCGTATTTAAGGATGATATTTTTTAATTCCAAGCATGTGGTTTGTTTTGATTGTTTGTCTCTCAACTTTCATTTTATGCACATGAGTGTGAAATAGATCTACAAGCATACATTTTAAAATAAATCTTTAATGTTTCAAATGATATGAAGGTAGGAATCATTACATTATGAAAATAAAATGGTTTATATATCGAAGCTAGATGGAAATTTTTATTCTTTATCAGGTTGACAGTGAAGCCTGTTAAGAAAAGAAAATAAATTCTTATTTTTTTAAATAATTATTAAATCTTTGAAATAATTTATTCCATTTTGCTTTATTTTATAACACACTAAAAATTTTAATTAAATAGAATGATTTGGGAAACTAGTCAATGAAGCTAGTCAACATTTTGTTGACTTATTTACTTCTTTGCTTTTAAATATTATTTCAATAAAAGAATGATAATAGTATGTTTGACATTAATGAATTAAGCAAGCATATAGATAAAAAAATATTTTCTAAAATAATTTACATGTTACATATAATCTTGTTAATTAATCTCACTCTATGTTAAATGTAACAACAACCAAAGCGTTAATATTGAAAGAACGGAAAATCTGACAAACATTTAGCATTTATTATTTTTGATTTTAACTTACTTTAAATATTAATCCCAAGATTTTTGCTTAAATATTCCATTGCATACAATTTGAAAATAAAAAATAATAATTTAAGATTTTTATTTTTTATCACAAATTGAAGGGAATTTCCGAATAAGGTATACAAGTTTCTCCATTATTCTTCATTGCTTCAAGAGAAACGCCCCGTTCTCTATCTCATTCCTTAAGAGCCTTTGTCTCCAGGACGATAGAATCCGCGTGCATGGCTCATAATTTACAGCAAAAGCCATTTTCACAGGTGCTATCTAAAAAGCGAAGAAAAGGCCTCACTTTTTCGTAAAGGCTCTTATCATCGCCTTCAAAAACGAACAATAATTTCGGTAATCAATTACTACGAAAAGTGCAAAACGATTTTCGCGCTCAATAACTGATTAGCTTGAAGAAAGTCAACATGCCCTTCTTATCTCTTACGGATGATCATCTCTCCTTCTAATTCCTTTCCGTCAAAGTAATCGCCAACAACACCCCTTTTCCACCATAAGTGCCTTCACCCACCCCCCAGAACAACCAATTAACTTACACAAACATCGAGTGTACGCACATCGAGTTGTTAAAAAGAACAGAATGGTATGGAGGAGAAAAAAACAGCAACGATCCATAATAGAGAATACATATATCTCACTACAGTCATTGGAAAGGGAGCAAGACTTTTGCGAAAACTGTTCTTTTTCCACCCTTACTCTCTGCCCTCCCCACACCGCCACCGCGTTGTTAAGCTTGAAGAAAATTTTTCCGATACTGATATGCTTAATGCTCACCTCGGCTTCTGTGAAACTAGGCTTAAGACGTGTGGCAACTTTGAATGTGCCTTCGGAAGATAACGTAATCCGCTCAGCAGTTCCTGCAGATAATCTGTTTCCATTTTCACGTGCAGCTCACACACACACACTCAGTTCGTGTAAAGTAATAAGAGGCTCACACTCTCGAAAACGAAAATTTTTAAGTGATAAAATCCCTCCTCGTGATTTTAAAATAAAAATTTTGCTTTGTTAATTTTTTGAGTGGCAACTGTTAGTACTCCAGGTGGTCGAGGCCATTAATCTCTCTTTAAAAGAGATTGTACTTAATAAGTATACGGAAGTTGTGAGTTTTTAAGCGGCCTTAAAGCTAGATTTTAATGGCTGTAATTGAAATTTTTAGCAAATGTATTCGAATGTGATGATTTTGTGGAAGTCTTAGAAAGCCAAAGGTTGAATATTATCAAATTTGTTATATGCCACTTGCATATATATAGTAATCCAAAAATAAAAAATACTCTTGATATAAAAAACGTGAAATTTTAAGCCTATTAAAAATTTTTTTATCAATTCTCCTAATTTTTTAGTCAAATGTTTTCAATTTATATCCCATTTGACAAAACCAGTACTTGTGTTACTTTATTAGCATCCTAAGCTTAAATTTGCAAACAATATTAATATTATGTTTTCAGTAGATTGAAATATATAACTCATAATATTTAATCATATAAAATGGGAAAATTTAGATTATACACAAAATGAAATTCAATTACTGGAAGGAATGCCATTATTTTTACGTGCTTGAATGTTAAATTTGTAACAATAGTTTTTCTATCAATCTGGCATTTACGTGGACTTAAAATCATATACATACTACTATAATTTACAAAATAAGTAAGAAATGAATGAAAATAGATGAAAAACATACTCAATAATTTGAAGATTTTAAGGTACTGTGATAATTTATCCAAATGAAAAGACTGCACTACAAGATGTATGTGACGACCCAAGAGACTTGGATAATTCGGATTCCAATTTTTATATTCATTAATTATTATTATTATCATTATTTTTTGGATTAATGGAATTATCTTAAGTCACTTAGTGTGAAATCGGAATTTGAAAGCTTCAGATGAGGCATAACTTGTAATTATCTTTGTCAACAAAAATTAATTTTTTTTAAATATCTCGTTATTGCATTGTTTTCTTAAGACATTACATGCTTATTATACATATCGATATACTTAATGAGTAAACTTAAACATATTCTATGTGTTTATTTTCAATTTTTCTCATATTTATTTCTGAGTCCTTGTTTTCGCTTTATTTACTTTTTCGAGCTAATGTGTCATATATAAGATATTGATTACAAGTTTGGGATGGACGTTGAGTACAGCGATAATACTCGTTATACAACTTACAGGGATGTATACATCAAAATGGTATTGCTTCCAGAAATTATGATATATTTAACGGAAAGACAAAAAATATAAAATTGCGAAATATATTTAATTAAAAAATTATAAGTTTAATTTGTAGTTAGAGGAAAAATTACTTTATTCTGTAAAGAATTTAAATACAAATAAGAAATAAATGCTAACATTATAGCGAAAAATTAGCAAAATTTTTAATTTTAAGTTTAGTTTTTATTTTATAAAATTAGTTCCGTGTTATACATAGTAAATAATTTTAATTGGGTTACATAAATTCATTCGTGTTATCGTATATATTTCTTTTTATAGAAAAATCAACAATTTGTTGACTCTCCCATAAAATTATTCAGATTATCATTTTCTCGGGAGAATACTATTCAAAACAAGTTATTACTTAAATGTACCGACAATCATAACAAATATATGGATACTGATTTATAGAATTTACTATATCATATTTACTAATAAACAGTTACTCAGTTAAAATGATCATAACGGCATTTCATCGCAGTAAAAAATAGTACCGACGACAAAAAATAGGAGAAAACTCACTTACAGAACTATTTATAATTAAAATAATTGCATTTTAAGCTTGTAAGCAATATAATTTAGTTTTTCTTACTAAATATTAATAGAAAACAATGTTGTAATTTTTCCTTAGAATTGCAAATAAAATCAAAACTTGAGATAAATTATAATATCCACTTTTTCTCATAACTTAACCGTTAATATTCAATTAAAGGACTGCTTAGTGCATACATCAACCAATTCCTCTTGAAATTACACTGTATTGATTTCCAGTTGAATCGCGTGATGGGGGAAACATAAAAATGAAATTTACTTCTCACAAGAATCATTGGAAAGCAATAATATTGTTGCAATACCACTTCGTTAAAGAAAAACCAGTCATTGGTTATTCACTCACAGCACATTTTTTGATGAGATTACTCAAAATTGTCATGTGATCTTTGAAAGAAACTAATGAATGAAAGGAAAATGAAATTTAACTGTCAAATTCTGTAAACTGTTAAACATTATTTCTTTAATTTATATCACATATAGATTTCTATAATCTCATTATAATTTTTTTAGCATTATCTCTTCAATCATATTTAGAATATTCGACTAAAATTTATTAACTTCATTTTCAGATTTATTACATTTTAATACCTTTTTTTTTATAAGGATTAAGGTTTTCAGCCTTCCTTATTATAAACATATGCATATTTAAAATAAAAAAGATATTTAAGGAAACAAAATATTATTAGATAGAATTGCATATTACATAAATATAAATAAGGTATAAAATTTATGCTAACATTAAATTTAATCATAAAGTTGTAGTTTAAGTTCTAGCATATTATTAAAAAAATGCTATAAATGCCTATAATCCTAGATTTGCATCACTCAATTAATTTCATTAAAAATTAACTTCATAAATCTATAAGCTAACTTTTTTAATAGATCAAAATTTTTTGATAAAAAAATTAATTTTTACATATAATTTAAAAATGAATATATCACTTTTCTTTGCTTTTTTCACACTTTATCACTGACTTAATTATGCCAAATTAAAATAAAAATATGTACATTGGGAACATAATTTATCAGCAAGGTAAAAATTTGCGTGATTTTCCGTGAAGCTTCTTCGGAAATTAGTCCCGAGTGGCAACTCATTGTGAGAAAGGAAAAGGAATGCTGGAAGCGCCGTCTGCTGGTGGTTTTTGCAATCGCATCGCTAATGAGTGTGAAGGAAAACTGGAACTATTATTAAATTAATTGCATGGAGTAGTGGATAATGTTAGTCGATTAATTAACGCCGACCAAATAGAAAGTCTGGCCTTTTCCGAAGTCATTAATTAAAGTATTTTTCTCGCGTTGAAGCAAAATATTTTCAACCGTCTTTGATTCCTTTTTCGTTTGTTTGGTTTATTTTTTTTAATTCCTCCGTACTTTTCAATCCGTTCCTTTTTCCTTTTGTTAATCAGGCGGATATTTCTTCTCTACTTTTTTCCCTGGAATTTTTTTCCCCTTCCGAATTTTAATCAAATTCATTGTTTTCATTTTCGATTTTTAACTGTTTGAATGGAGTGTAAAATTGCGTTCTTTCATGTTTTATTAAAAATGAAAAAATAATTGGTTGAATCAGTTTGCATTATTTCGATCATAGTATTTTATTTATGTCAATCAAATTTTATGTAAAACAAGTTATAAATTGCGCATTTCAGAATACCGTTAAACATAATCCCTGTATAAAATAATGGGCTTTTATGCTTTAGCTCATATATATATATATATATATATATATATATATATATATATATATATATATATATATATATATATATATATATATATATATATATATATATATATATATATATATATATATATATATATATATATATATATATATATATATATATATATATATAGATAGATAGATAGATAGATAGATATATACACGCACAATATATATATATAATACTTTTAATATTAACATTTTTTTATATTTATGCAGACATAAATATATAATGAAACCAAAATATACAGTTATACAATAATGTTAAAAAAGCAAACCAATTCTTGTTTTGCATGGTAAATAAAAATACCTAGTTATAAGGAAAAGAAATTTGAAAATATCGGTCAAAACAGCAATTTAATTTTATGTTGTATAATGAGGAGATAAAATAAGTTTGAAATTGTTTGTGTATTTTGAAATGAACCAACTTGAAATTTCTTATTTTCGAGCCAACACCATATTTTAAATCTCTAATAAATCTATATGAAAAGTTATTCAGTCACTTATATTCACTCTCCTAAACAGTGGTCTTGTCTTAATACTTCTGTTAGGAAATAATACTTCAGTTTTGTTTTCCAAAATATTCTCAATGTTAATATTTTACTCGTAGCGCTATAGAAATATATGGGATATTATTTCTTACAGACTTCGAAAGATGTAAACTATTTTTATTAATTTTGTGTTTGAGAGCTTGTTTTCAGTTTTATAAGCAAATAATAAATGAATTACTTTCCCTCTTTTTCATTTGAAATAAAGGAAGAACTTAAATTCATTTCCTTAAAAAATACTCAGTAGCTTTTTATTAATTATTTAGAAGACTTTTATAAATTGCTTCTAAATTTTAAGTTACTGTATTGTAATTGTTAAGGTATAAAAAAAACAATTCTTAACATCCTTGATTGAAAAAAATTCAATTATTTTATCCTTCCAAAATTCCTTAATTTAATCACTTTTAGCCAAATTCCCCTTTTTACTTTTGGAAAGTTCGTAGGAATTCAAGATTTCTGATATGTAAAAATCAAACTTACATTTCGAAATGTTTTCTTTTTGCAAACATTGAGAGAAGGAAACACAATTATTAATAGAATAAAAACAAATGATTCCAAACATCAGTTTGAATTTTTTATTTATTATACCATTTATCACACTTCAAATTGTAAATTTTGATATATTAAATCTCTGAACTTGTTTCTAGTAAGAAAATAAATAAATGATCTCGTATTGTTAAAATTCACCCAGTAACAAAAAGAAAATATTGCTTCGTAAAATATTTTTCACAGATATCAGAATTTAATGGAATCCCAAAAATACATTAAGATCACATTTTATTCCTCCATTTGCTGAAAAGTAAGCCTTTTAGTAAACTCAATCCTAAGTAATCGGGGGAAAAACATTCATTTATTAAAAGAAAAAAGTTTTGCGCAGCTACAAAAATAATCCTAAAACATTTTTCTCACATGCATAGTGAGAATCCCAACGAAGCTGATGGCCAATCAAAACACTTTCCGCGTTCTCACGGAACCTTATCATTAAAAAAATAAGTTCGACGGGTGAAATATTTTTCCTGCTATGATAAAAAAAGAACAAAAATGTATTTTAGAGTAGTAACATACATATAAAAAAGAATAAATCAATTTAATGTGGAAAAATTATGAAAAAAAAATAAAGGCCATTATATCGTCTGCGTCTTTCAGAGCTTCCACAGCATTCCTTACTGTGGAACGGCAATTAATACTTCCGACTGGATGACACGTGTCACGAGACGGCTCAGTTGTATCGTCTGCGAAAATATCACCCGTGCTGTCTTCCCCCTGTCAGCTGCTTGACAAGCTGCGGAAACAACAAAATTATAAACGTCCACTTGCACCCTGGTCTTCTTGGATGCGGGGGAGAAAAGGAAGCATTAGGACAAGCTTTTGACATGCTCCTGCCCAACCTACTGACCCCATGGAGTGAGATGCGGAAAATGGCCATCACTTCTCCCACTCTCACCCCATCTCGAGTGGAATGGCGGGGGTGGATCTCCAAAACTATAACACTCTCCCAAAGAGCATTTGGTGCTGCTGAAGGTTGACATTTCTCGGTGGAATTCCCAGCATTCTTTTAGAAATTAATCACAGTCCTAAGTTACACAGCTTATCCCATGTTATTCTTGATAAAATTTTGTGATCTTAATTAAATATCTTTGAGAAACTTCACTGTATCTGTTTTGCAATCTTTTGCTAAATAAAAATTTATACCATTTATTATTATGTATTAGCTTATTCGTATCATTTACAACTAACTTTAAAGAAACTTATGAATATTTAGGTATTTTTATAAATGTTATGTTATATGACAGTTGTTCTAAAAATAGAAATTATCTTCAGAGACCAAGCATACTTTAATGTTTAATAACTCCCAACTAATAAAGATATATATAAAACTATAGTACTTATGCAAGAATAATATGGATATTTTCTTTTCTAGAATAAGCAGTTGCACTGACAATTTTTTCTTCTTTTATTTTAACTTTCTTTTTTCGTCTCCATGGGTTATTATTTATATGTTTCTCTTGTATTGTTTTTTAAATATTAATGCAATTAAATGATGCAAACACAAATAAATTACATATGAGTATATTAGAATGAGCTTCCATTGAGAAACAGTATTTTGCACTGGAAAAAGAAATTTTCAGAAACTGGGAATGTTTTAAATAAGAAATAACGCAGGTGTCTGTGTCCAAGTAATGTTGAGTCAGAAAAATATTCTGTGAGATGATTATGATCAACGATTAGAGAGCTGGATATGCTAGTTTTAATCAAGGAAATATTCTTAAGACAAGATGTGTCCACACAAAATTCAAATTGGTAAAAATCTTGGCATCAGATAGCTCTTGAAGAATGACTTTCTATGTTAATTAATTTAGGCACTACTAAAAATCTATCATCATTATGAATTGTTAATCATCAAAAGATTTTACATTTTTTCATTCACCTCATTGGGGGCACCAGCTCAGTATCCCCAGCATACAGCAGACTGCTCTTTCACGTTTTTGAGTGGCCACAATAGGTCCTTTTCTTTTCAACAGGGTCAGAAAGTCTTTCTGGAGCTGTCACTGGTGCAAGGCTGATCAGGCCTCCCCGAGACATATTCTTGACTGTCTGAATTTTACTGTGAACGAGGTTTTGGAGAATCTTATTTTATTTTTAGACATTTTAATGATATTTGGTTTTATGGAGAATGGTTTAGCTTAGCTACACCATCTGGGATTAGAAACAACAACAACATTTCTTATTGAAAAACTATTTGTTATTGGAACGCTACTATCAGAAATACTACTATCAAAATTAATTTTGATATTAAATTTAAAAGCATTTACTATCAAAATTTTTTCATATTAGACAAAAGCTAAGTTTTAAATTCTATATTTAGTATTAAACTTCTATGTTTATTCAAAAAACAAATAACTTTAAAATTATATACTAATTAATAATTATATGATGTTAACTGTTATAATGTATTTTAAATATTTGTATTAATTCGTGAGAGAAATTATAAAATTACTTAACATAGCCTTTAATTAAGTAAATACTACTGAACATCTTTAATTTAATATTATATATAGTAAAAAACTTAAAACAGTGCAGGGCTTTTTCTTAGGAAAGTGCTTACAAATACATTGAGAAATTCCCCTTTTTAATAATACTATATTTTTACATTTTTTGTTAAACATTCTTTTTTTAATTTATCATGAAATATTTTAATATTTTTGATTAAACTCTTGTAAACTATTCATGTTATTTAGTTAATTGTACTCACTTGGCTTGGATATAAAGATCGTCTAATAATGGAGATCAATCATCAAAATGTTGACACATTTGATCAATCATCAATGAATGTTGACGCGTTTGAAGTTAAATCCAAGGAAATATATTCATGTTTAGGATCAGTTTAAAATCAACTAGCCAATTCGAAAAATACGTTATTTTCGAATGGAAAATTCCCTAACAATGAAACAGAATATTAAACAAACTTTAAGGAAAGGAAATGAAACACAGGAAATATCTCGTTTTTAATGTTACAGGCCGAAAAACTGATGTGTTAAGAAATAATATTATTGCATGCAATATTAAAATTACTTTTTTTAGTATTAATTACAGGGCCTGACTTAGCCAAGTTAGGTTATCCCTCCTTTGCCTCACAACAACAAACTTTCTATTCATTTTGAGAAATGATTCTATTCGATTAACAACATAAACTAAACTTTCTATTTGATTTGGAGGCAGTCTGTTCCATATGTCCAGAGTCCAGGGCAATTGTTCCATATGTCTCTGCCTTA